>NW_021026827.1:255071-269325 GCF_004153795.1 Camellia sinensis | reverse complement strand
GCCAGAGTCATGGCAATGCAGCCCTTGCCCTCTTTCAAGCCTTGGGCAACCTCAATCAATCGGACGTTAGATCCTCCGGAGCCCGAGGCAAATAAGAAATGAGATAGCATGCACAAACAAAGAGCATGTCGTTGGAAGCCTTGCCAAAGATGATCGCTGCGGTCACCGGCATCAGAAAACCGATGAATCAAATTCAGAATATCCAGCATTCCGTCACAAATCAGAGACCGAGCATCGTCCGAGGCAGATTGGTAGCAGAGCAGGTTCGAGGAACTCATGCTCTTTGACGAAAGAAGACTAAAAGCACTGTACCATGTTTAAAGTTATCAGCGCAGAATTGCCAAGGCTTTCAACAAGAAAGTTAAGTCCAGGAATCTAAAAGAAGGAGATTTGGTGCTCAAGGACAACCGAGCTCCCATCCATGACCCAAGGGGCAAGTTCAGGCCCAATTGGACTAGTCCCTACATCATTAAGTCGATCTGGTCAGGTGGGGCTGTGGTTCTGATGGACCTGGACGGCCTAGAATTTTTACAACCGATCAACATGGACAAGTTGAAGAAATATTACCCCTGAGAGGCTCACTAGGCCGAAAACCTGAAAGGGCGACCTAGGCAAAATTTAGAGCGTAGAAAATTTGAAATTAGAAAAACTGAGCTCGCAAGGTTGAAAACCCGCAAAGGGCGGCCTTGGCAAAAGTTAGAGCGCAAAAAGAAAGTGAAAATACTCGAGTGAACCCAAGCCTGAACTACGTAAGGCTTGATTCCCATCTTTGGGATACGTAGGCAACTTCATCCTGAAGTTCAACCATAAACTTTTCCCTGATCAACTTTGTCCATTTGATCACCTCGGTCATCTTTGTCTATTCAGCATTCAAGAGTTCGGTTATGATCTCCGGTGCAGTGCTTTTCAGACTAGGGGCAACTTTCTGTTGCCATAAAGTGTTGTGGTACAATTCAAACTAGGGGCAACTTTCTAGTTGCTAGGACCCGAGGTTGTGCATCTCAGTGACAGATTTCAGGCATGTCCAGTTCTGATCCATATTGAAAATGACTTTGAAAAGTTTTGATAAAAATTGACTTTGCTCAAATTAATCTTTTTACAACTTAGACCATTTTTGGACCAAAGCGAAAAATTTTCAGTACCCACAACCTTCAATTTCATTGATTTCAATACAGAGTTCTCCTGCTCTTGCATACAAATTGAAGTTGCTTTTTTTATTACATTCATAAAGAAAACTTGAAAGTTCTAATAAAGCAATAAATCCAAGGCATAGATGAGTTAGGTGCTCCTGCGCCCCCTCCCAGAGCTGGTCGAAGCCTCGATGCCAAGCTGGGCCCAATCTGTGCCTCTTCATTGAGCCAATCTATGCACTCATCAGATAAAGTGCAACTGAAAGCGGGAGCGGGGGCTAGGAGCTCTCTAGTCCTCCATGTTGTAGCATACCGGGCGAGCTGTGCACCTCGGACCGGGAATGTAGCCGGGTACTCTATCCACTCTAGTGGACAAGTTTGATCCTGACCGAACTGGCGCCGGATCCGGAACAAAAAATAGAAGACACAGTATGTCATGCCAATCAATTGAATTCCAAGTTGACGGGTCATGCTGTAGCTCATCACCGGTAGGTTGAGCCAAGGGCACTGCCAAGCAATGCGGTCTGCAGACAAGCTGCACATCCAATGAAACCACCATCCCTCATCAAGGGCATCAACTAGGCGTTGCCGAAAGAAGTAGCCGCGAGCTGAGTATGCTGGGCAAGAGTCCACAACCTCCAACTTGTTCATCAACCACACCTGGGAAGGGATGAAAAATGAGAGAATAAAAAATAGGGAGATGTACGATGTAAGAAAGTGAGAAAAGGGTTTTGTGAGAAAAATTGAGCTTGAGGGCCGAGTGATGTAAGCAATACAAATGTGAGATTGGGTGGGAAACATTACCTGCAGCAGTAGTGGACTCCCCGCAAATCTGGTTGTCTCTCGGCAATAAAAGGCATCCAAGCCCATCAACGTCTCAGCCAGAGTCATGGCAATGCAGCCCTTGCCCTCCTTCAAGCCTTGGGCAACCTCAATTAACCGGACGTTAGATCCTCCGGAGCCCGAGGCAAACAAGAAATGGGATAGCATACCCAAACAAAGAGCATGTCGTCGGAAGCCTTGCCAATGATGGTCACCGCGATCACCGGCGTCAGAAAATCGGCAAATTAAACTCGGAACATCCAACGCCCCGTCACAAATCAAAGAGCGAGCATCGGTATTGAAAGCCCACACATTTGTCCTAAGGCTTGGGCATGGCCGAAGCAAAGTTGGGACAAGATTTCCTCGTCGCGTTCAGACTCCATTAAAGCTTGGAAATCTTCGAAGGTAGGACATACCTCTTGCCCGCTAAACCTAAAAACATGTGTTACCGGATTCCAAAACCCTGCCGCGGCGTGAAGAAACGGAAAGTGCAGCGGAGTGCGACTCAGAGTAAATAGTGCATTTATGTCGAAACCCCGGTGTAGACGTTCCCGAACGCCCCGGGAGGACGAGTCCCGTTCTGTTCATTTTGGGCTCGCTACAGTTCAGGACTCTCAAATTGTCACGGTTCTTAATCTGAACCAAAGAGTCCAAATCCGGCAAATCGTTTTGGAAAATAGATTTGTAGAAAAGAAGTGCCAAACATAGACTGCTTTGCTAGATACAGAGTCGCCACCTAAATATTTTATTTTGGGAAATTTAGGAAACCCTGATCGTTGCCTCAGGCCACGTGTCCGTCATCACCAAAGTTACCTCGGCTCGGGAACTTGGGTACGATTGGGGAAGGTCACTTCGTGAGCACCCCCGCTCGCCCGATCAAAGATCGGCCTCTAATAACCGTGATATATACTTTTGAAAACAGGTCAGCTATGAGCACCCCCTCTCGCCCGATCAAAGATCGGCCTCTACTAACCGTGATATCTTGTTTTGAAAGCATTATGAGTTCCTATTCCGATTATTAGCTTAGAATTACTATGTTATGCGCATAACAAACAAGTATAGACCAAATCGCCTAAATTGGAACAAAATATTGCATGTTTGTTTTGAAAATGATTTGCTACTCGCAAGTAGACTAAAATGCAAGTTTTGCCACCCTCAAGTGGGCTTTAGGAAAGATGGCTTTGCCAATATCTAGTGGGCTTAAAACTCACAGTTTTAATACATTATTCCATATTAGGTAATTCAACCTCCACCCACAGGCATTCAAGCAGTTATATCACATAAGCAAGTAGCCTCATGGTAAGCATGCGGTCATGGAAACACTCACACGCATGCAAGGATGCTAAAACATAAATGCTCACCGAGTACTCCAAGCCAAAACAGAAACTAGTTAGTAATCATATGCATGATCCTAGTTCATGTTAAGATGGCTAATGCAACACATGCAAGATGTAGCTACAATAGGCTCGGCTAATCTATGGATGACATATGATGATGCTACAACTAACACGTATTCAACTTGGAATTGAAATACAATGCAGTTAGTATGATGCGCCGAGCTCGGTGCATGCAAGACAAATGTATGGATGCACGCATGCATAGCATAAGGTATGCTAAATCAAATATGACCTAATACTAACCATCAAAAGCATATAAGTAAAAGGGAGAAAAAAGTGGGGGTTGGAAAACATGCACACACGCACCTACACTTATTACAAGTTAGCCCTCACTCGGAGGGACCGAAAGAATAATACAATTTAACTAACTAACAAGCTAATTACATATTATAGACCACCTAATTAACTAAGCAAATTAATTAATCTAATTTAAGCAATAAACAGCCTTGGGAAGAGGGTCCAATGCGATGCGTGCTCGATTCCGCTCGGATGTCACTGCCATGCACAAGCTGCCTCTGCTTTGACTGTTCTGCTTTTCTGAAGACTGCACAAGTCCCAAGGTTGCTTCTCTGAGTGCTGTGGAGCACCACCGGCCGTGAGGAATAGTCACCGGCCATGGGGAATGGTCATCGACCATAAATCAATCCATCGGCCACTTATGGATGGTCGTTCGGCACTTAAGATGGCCGGCCGGCCAAATCTTCCTGCAAAAACTGGTTTGATAGCAGCAGAGGACAGAACTTGGCATGGCAATGCATTTCAAGCAATGTATGCACTAACCACACTCCTTATCATATTTAAGACTCAAAGGAGGATGGGCCTCGATTCTCGGGCCACCAATCACGTATTTCTATGCATGATGGTCCAAAGAATCAAGTGTGCATGTTGATATGGAATGCAATGCACATAATCAAGCAAATTGAACTCAACCTCTATCACAAGCAATTCAAGAGGCGAAGCATGCATGCCAATGCAATGCAATCCTAAGCATGTCGACTAGTATGCAACATGGACAATGCTAAGAAGCATACAAGGCATACAATGGTCATGCAAGACATAGGGCATAAGACAATGCAACTAACAAGTATGCAAGGCACAATGTGGGTGTTCGAGCATGCAAGCAACCATGTGACTTCATTCAATCATGCAACTCCAATCATGCAACAACACACAAATATGCATCAACATACAAGGTGGGCATACAATAACATGCAAAGGGGTGGGCTTAAACTAACATGGGTAGCTTGCAAGCTTGCCAAAATCAGTGGCCAGTACTATGGAAGTGAGGTCCAATACACACACACACGCATGCAAATATGGTCCAACACTTAAGCATATGAAGACAACTTGTAAGCACAAAAACATGGACTAATGACATGCAACATAAGCTCTGAAAATCATGTTAAAATGGTGCCAAAACCAAGCCAACAAGACAAGCATAAGCATGCAATTAGAGGTCCAAAACTCGAGGCAAGCTAAGGAGGTATTGAACTACCCTTAGCAAAACCAAACATGGCATGAATTAAATGACCAAAAACGGAATTTTAGCATATTAAAACAAAGCCTAAAGACCACTTAGATAGCATCTAAATGACTTAAATTCAAGGGCATGCACAATGACCAAACATGGAGCATAAGGTACAACCTCATAAGGCATCAAAGAGGCATCAAAGGCAAGCATGCAAGCATGTCATGAGGTCTGAAATAACATACCAAGTGATTCCAAACCACTGAAACAAAGCAAGGATGGCATGCTAAAGAGGTCAAAGCTTAAGGCATTCAAGAGGGATTGCATGGTAGTTATACAAAGCAAGACATGAATGACTCAAATGACCTAAAACAGTCCCCTAGCACATCAAAATATGCATGTAAGCTTCACAAAGCTTAGCCAAAACACATGAGCATGGTAGTCTAAATGCTATGCATGTATTGAGGCAAATCATGGCATTACAAGGCATGTATGCTAAGCAAGAATGGTATACTAAAACCAACTAAAAACAGAGCTATATCATGACATAATAAGCATAAATATCAGTCAAGGCATGGCCAACATGAACCTAAACATGATGCTCACTAAAGAGGCAAAAATGGCCCTTTTCAAGGACAACAAGGAGAGGGGGTGGCCCTCTCCTTCTTAGGACCTCAGGGCACCATCCTCATCATTGAAATCCCTCAAGATTTCAGTGGTGAGGAGGCCTAAACACAATGGTCCCGGAGCTCAACCAAAATGGCACAAAACAAAGGCCAAACAAGCCTTAAGAGGGGTCAAACAACCCCAAAGCTTAAAACACCCTTAACAAACTATTTAGAGTAGACAAAAACAAGAATTTTATATGTTATATGCTAAGCTCAAAAAAAAATACAAGATAGGCTAAAAAGCTTTGCAAAAATGGGGTAAAAATGGACAAAAGTCTCACCCTTGTAGACCCTCTTCACAAATAATGTTCTAGCAGCTCTTTTGGTTCCAAACCAGTCCAAAAGCTTCAAGGAAAGACCTCTGGTACCTCAGCAACTAAGAAAAGGTGTGATGGTAGGTGTTTGTGCACAAAAATAAGACTAAACACACACTAAACACAAGAGAGAGAGGTCCCGTAGCTCAACCAAAATAGCACAAAACAAAGGCCAAACAAGCCTTAAGAGGGGTCAAAAAACCCCAAAGCTTAAAACACCCTTAACAAACTATTTAGAGTAGACAAAAACAAGACTTTTATTTATTATATGCTAAGCTCAAAAATAGATGCAAGATAGGCTAAAAATCTTTGCAAAAATGGGGTAAAAAGGGACAAAAGTCTCACCCTTGTAGACCCTCTTCACAAATAATGTTCTAGCAGCTCTTTTGGTTCCAAACCAGTCTAAAAGCTTCAAGGAAAGACCTCTGGTACCTCAGCAACTAAGAAAAGGTGTGATGGTGGGTGTTTGTGCAAAAAAATGAGACTAAAACACACACTAAACACAAGAGAGAGAGAGAGATAGAGATAGAGGATATATGTAAACCCTAACCCTAAAGCTCAAGCTCTGAAAATGTTGTCTAAGTTGTCTTACCCTAGAACAAAAGAGAAGAGGTTCTCTTTTATAGACAATTAGTCTTGTTATGCTTCCAAAGGAAGCTAATAAGAGGGCAATCCCTCCATACACGTGTATGGAGGGGATGACAGTGTATGCCAGCTGCACAAAAATATCTGCAAAAGCAGATGCACAGTAGTCGGCCGGCCAAAAATGCAATTGACCGAAAAAAGATAGCCGCCCGGCCATCTATAGTGCCGGCCGGCCGGCCGGCCAAGCATTTGGCGGTGGCAACAAAACACAGCCGGTGGCCTTAAGCCATGGCCAGTGGAGTGTGGGGATGGCCCACAAGCCATTCCCTGCCCCTCCAAGGCAAAGCACAAGTGTTTGGTGCAAAACCAGACACAAAACAGTCGAGTCGAGAGATCTTGAGGCAAGGCGCGTAGCCGAGACCTCCGGGAACTCAAGACGAACACAAACATGGATGATCACCGAGTGTTCAAGCTGTGACGTCCAAGTCTTGAGGATAGTCAAAAATGGGGTGTCTATAGTTGCCCCTCTTTGACAGAACTCGAAAGTCATAACAATGACGGGAGTGAATGTCAAAGCCCAGAGACGACCCATTTTTGACAAGGCCAAAGACTTAGACAAACATGCAAGACAATCAAGATATGCGCCCGAAGGCAAGGGCAAAATGCAAGACAATGCACAAAGCCGAACATAGCTTATGATCATGCAAAGAAAGCTGTAACGAAGCATAAATAATGCAACAGTTTTAAGCTAGCATACACCAAACTACACTACAATGCAGAAAGGATGTAAGAGAATTATGCAATTCTCAATACGTCTCACTCGGAGGATACACTACCTGTGCGGCTCGTCTGGCTATACAATGCATGCCAAATTCGACCCAAACAACTAAGGACAGACCTTAATCATGGCAAACTAAACATGAAAGCTTCACAAAGCCAAGCCCAAAACATGCTAGAACAATGGTTTACAACCTAAGGCATGTTAAGGCAACAAAATGGCATTACAAGGCATGTATGCTAAGCAAGTAAACAAGCCACGTCTAACATAGAACGGTCATACAGACCTATGAGTGTATAGACGGTGAAAGTATGGGCACATACCAGTCCAAGCTCAACAAGGAAAGGCGCAAACCCTATTGTAATATTTCAAAATGAATGCATGCAAGCTACAATGCAACATCTACAATATGCAATGGAATGTATATAGTGGATTAAGGCCTACGGCCAAACCGTATCTTGCCTAGGAAAGGCATGGACACAAACAAACCACGTCTAACATAGAACGGTCTTACATAACTATGAGTGTATAGACGTGAAAAGTATGGGCACATACCAGACCAAGCTCAACAAGGAAAGGTGCAAACCCTAGATGGAGGTGATGCAATGAATGCATGCAAGCTACAATGCAACATCTACAATATGCAATGGAATGGATATAGTGGGATGCATGACATATGCAATAGAATGGATATAATGGATTAAGGCCTACAGCCAAACCGTATCTTGCCTAGGAAAGGCATGGACACAAACAAGCCACGTCTAACATAGAATGGTTATACAGAACTATGAGTGTATAGACATGAAAAGTATGGGCACATACCAGTCCAAGCTTAACAAGGAAGACATAAACCCTAGATGGAGGTGATGCAATGAATGCATGCAAGCTACAATGCAACATCTACAATATGCAATGGAATGGATATAGTGGATTAAGGCCTACGGCCAAACCGTATCTTGCCTAGGAAAGGCATGGACACAAACAAGCCACGTCTAACATAGAACGGTCATACAGAACTATGAGTCTATAGACGTGAAAAGTATGGGCACATACCAGACCAAGCTCAACAAGGAAAGGTGCAAACCCTAGATGGAGGTGATGCAATGAATGCATGCAAGCTACAATGCAACATCTACAATATGCAATGGAATGGATATAGTGGAATGCATGACATATGCAATATATTACAATGAAATGCATGACATATGCATGTTATTTTTGTTTTTGTTTTTGTTTTGTTTGGAATGCAAATGATACATGTTGATGCATGCTTATGCAAACGCGTGACAACGCACGTCTTGTGATATGCATGACAATGTAAATGATCTTGAATGTGCGACCACGTGTGTCGCTCGAAATGCTTATGAACTCGAATGCGCAATGACGCGCATCGCTTGAAATGCATGATAATGCATGTGAACTTGAATATACGACGACACGAGTCGCTTGAAATACATGTACAATGCAACTTACCAAAATTCGTTCAGGCACGACAAACACCGAAGGACTTGCACCTTCAGAGGATTTAAGGTCTCCTAGACCGAGCGTATTTAAGGTCTCGCCAGACCAAGCGTATTTAGGGTCTCGCCAGACCATAACGAATGCATAACAATGCAAGCATAATGACGTATAACTCAACGCATGTTTGCAAAACAACGTATGTGGGGAAACTTTCGAATCTTAAAAGAGACAAAAGGATACAAAAAGGATACACCTTGCACATATTCGAGTGCCATGCGCAGAAGACACGGCCCGAGGTCAAAACGGAGGCCGATTGAGCTTCGGAAAGGCACTGTCTTGCACTATCTTGAGAAATAAATGCCCCAAACTATACATCTGACCCAAACAAGGTTATAGGAGGCTCACTGGCCATCAGGGGAGGTCACCGGCCATCAAAACATATCACCGGCCAAAAATGTAGCCGACCGGACAAATGTTGCTGAATCGGGGCAGTTTTGACTTTTCGCCTTGGGTCTTTTAAAATAGGGTTTCAAACCCTATTTTCTTACTTCCTTCTAGCCGAAATTTCATCCCCTCTCTCTAGAGCATGTTCCTCTCTCCCATTCGCCGCTTTCCTCAGTTTTAGGGCCCATTTAGTTATTTGATTCGCGAAGTTCATCGCGTTTCAAACACTTTCATCCGATCGAAACTTCGTTTAGGTGTAGTTTTTTCGATTTCCACCTCTTGAGGTTTGTTTCCCCCAAGTTTTTCTTGATTTCATCACATTTTCCACATTTCGACTTTTCCGGCCATTTTCCACTCTCTTGGGGTTGACTTTTTGTTGACCTTTCGCATTTTCATCCGGTTTTCACCTTTCCGGTCATTCTTACACCACCTTTGACATAGCGGATGATATTCCACGGGGCGGGACTCTCCCGGATCATGAGGTGGACCCAGAGGCCGAGCTCCTCCCCTTGAGCGTCAGCCCGTTCGACCCGGTAACCTACAGGCCGGCGGTTCACATGCTTCCTCTCGACGGACTTCGTCAGTTCTGGAGTTTTACGAGAGGCGTGCCATCAGAGCTCCTTCTGCGCGAGCCGGAGTCACACCTATCATACGGCGCTTCTGAGGTATATTCTTCCTCGTTTCATTTTCCGCAATGTAGAACACTTAACTGCCATAGTTGATTTTGTTCTTTAACTGCTTAACCCAGATACATCGATACACTGTATGTTGTAGTTGACTGTGAACACACTTGCAGTTGATGTCTGTTTGAATCTGAACACGTGCACACACGTTGCATTGTCACTGAACCACCCAAACACACTGGCACATCGCGTGTTGTAGTTCACTATAAGCACACCGGCACCCGATGTTTGCTCGAACCTGAAAATGCGTACTCACGCTGTATCTATACTGGACCACTTGGAAACACTGACACGTCATATGCCGTAATTCACTTCGAGTACACCGACACCTGATATCTGTTTGAATCTGAAAATGTGCACACACGCTATATTTGCATCAATTTTTGACTGTTCTTCAAAACTGTACATTGAATATTGCTTCGCAACTATTTGCTTTTGAATAGGGGGATTCTCATACTGTCCGCGGGTATGGGAATGTCGCCGTCAGGGATTGGTACATGGAGCTACCTGACGCAGTTCGCCACATCGTGGATCAGGCTGGCTTCGACGCATTCTGCAGGGGACTCTCCCGGCTTACTACGAGCAGGCCTCTCCTCGCCGCTCTGGTGGAGAGGTGGTGGGACACCACCGACTCATTCCACTTTTCTGTCGCGGGAGACATGACGATGACTCCCTATGATTTCTCGATGCTCACCGGCATCGGGGTAGGGGTGATCCGATCCCTTTCGACACAGACATGGACGAGTGAGAGGCCGCTTAAATCTACTTACTTGGCGAGGTGCCGCCTCTCGCGCGTCCTAGCTTCGTCAGGTATTCATGGTTCGAGGTCCAGTTCAGAGTTCAGCCGGCCTAAGTTGAGGAGGCTCCGATGACCCAGGAGGCGGTGGAGTGATATGCACGCGGCTTCCTCATGTTCTGCTAGGGACGATTATCTTCGCCGATCGGGCGAACATCGTGCCCCTCTGTTTGTTGAGCGCACTGGTGGACGTCACACGGATTCTGCGCTTCGACTGGGGTGGCGCTGCTCTAGCCACTCTATACGGATACATGAGCTCAGCCTTCCGTTGTAGCGGGCAGTTACTCGGGGGTTACTGGCGAGCTTGGGAGGTACACCTCTTTCTCTGTTTTACATTTCTGCCTTTCATTTTCTGTACTCTGTACACTGCACACACTGCGGTCTGCTTCACACTGAATGTACACTGCACACACAGCGCACATATACCCTACTTTACACTGACTATACACTGCACACACTGTACACTCTGCACAATACACAGTTCTGCAATTTGTGCTTTATTCTGTATTCTGCTTTATCTGATAATCCTGCTGGTATTTGCTCTGCAGTTGTGGGTCTACACCTACTTTCCGAGACTCGCCCCAGTGCCAAACGCGGAGACCCCTCTCGTCATTCCGTTCTCGCGCCGCTTTGACGTGAGGTGCGTGCGGAGGCCCCAGGAGACGTTTATTTTCTTCCGCCGCTACTTCGACACCATCACCCCCGCAGAGGTATGTTTAACTTTTAGAGTTTTATTTGGCTTGGCTTTACACTGTATTTTCAATAACAGTAGATAACAAACTGCATGTCATGTACAGATCACTTGGCAGCCTTGGGCTCTATTGCCTGCGATGATTCGAGATCGATTTGCTGGTGCAGAGGAGACTGCACGTTTCAGGATTTTGCTGGAGGGCCCGATCTGTCGAGCTTGGTACCTGGGTGAGCGTTTCCTACGCCAGACCTTGGGTTTGCCAGAGCAGATAGTTCCGGGTCCGCCTCCTACCCATATGAGGGACACCGAGAGGTGCACTGCCGAGGAGATGGCCGATTACACGGTCGGCTGGGACGCAGAGGGCTTTAGGGGCGAGGGTGACTACTCAGAGTACGTTCGGACATACATTATGCGGCCTCTGAGCGGTGGCCATCAAGCTGAGCGGGAGAGGCCTGCGGCGCCGGTAGTTGGAGCGGGAGCAGGGGTAGGGACGTCGAGGACAGCTCGTGTCCGTGGCAGGAGTGGGGCTCGGAGGGGTCGGGGGGTTAGCTGGCCAGCGCTACCCACGATGATGACATGCAGAGGACGGGGCGGGACGACTTACCAGATTCCCATTGCTCCCCCTCCGACTGATCATGAGTTGGTCGGGTTCTATGACTTACCTCCGACATGTACTACTACATTTTATGCACCTTGTATTGGCATTTCATTTCAGTTTATATGATATTCCGCAGAATACTAATGCATTTGATACTTTTGCAGGCTTCCTCTGAGTACACTCGCCAGTCCCTAGAGCTTACCGCCTCCTTAATGGGGATGCTCCAGCAGAGCCTCGACCTTTCAATAAGCAAATGTACAACAACTCGATAAGCAAATAGGCGTGACTCCGCAAGAATCGATCACCAGAGGGCATTGGAGGTGGTGGAATTCCCCAATCCTCAGCATAAATAGCTCAGAGAACAAGGAGGAAGACCACTGGCCAGAGATAAAGTCCATCGGCCGGGAGAAATGGCCATCGGCCAGAAACTTTGATCAATCGGCCAAAAGTGGTGGCCGGTCGGCACCATATTTGGCCGGCCGGCCATGAATTGTCAGAGTCAGTAGAATGCTGACATCTGTCCTTCACTCAACCTTATCTTCTACAAAAAGGCCTCAACTTCGTGGTTCTTCCCAATTCAACACTGATTTGCCCCAAATGGAAATGCCTCTTGCCCAAAATCTCACAACTTGGATTAACAACTTGGATGGCTCGGAAAAGCTGAATTTTCGAGGTTTCGGCATAAACTATTCACTCTGGGTCGTACCCCGTTACACCTCCCGTTTCTCCATGCGGCGGCAAGGTTTTGGAATCCGGTGACACATGTCTTTAGCTTTAGCGGGCAAGAAGTGTGTCATACCTTTGAAGATTTCCGAGTTTTACTGGAATCTGAGCGTGACGAGGAGATCCTACCCCATCTTAATTTTGGCCGTGCCCAAACCTTAGGGCGAATGTGTGGACTCACTATGCGTGATGCTCGGTCTTTGATTTATGACGGAATGCTATACATTCCCAGTTTGATCTATCGGTTTTCCGATGCCGGCGATCACAACAACCATCATTGGCAAGGCTTTCGGCGACACGCCCTCTGTTTGTGCATGCTATCTCATTTTCTGTTTGTCTCAGGCTCCGTTCGATTGATCAAGGTTACCCAGGGCTTGAAAGAGGGCAAGAGTTGCATTGTCATGACTCTGGCTGAGACGTTGATGGGGTTAGACGCCTTTTATCGTCGAGAGACGACTAGATTTGCGGGGAGTCCATTATTGCTGCAGGTAAAGTTTCCCACCCAATCTCACATGTGTACTACTCACGCCGCTCGGCCCTCAAACTCGTTTTCTCACAAAACCCTTTTCTCACTTTTTCTCTCATCGTACATCTCTCTATTCTTTATTCTCTCATTTTTCATCCCTTCTCAGGTGTGGTTGATGGACAAGTTGCAGGTTGTGGACTCTTGCCCAGCATACTCAGCTCGCGGCTACTTCTTCAGGCAACGTCTGGTCGACGTCCTTGATGAGGGTTGGTGGTTCGACTGGATGTGCAATTTATCTGCCGACGTCATTGCTTGGCGGTGCTCTTGGCTCAATTTACCGGCAATGGGCTACAGCATGTCCCGACAGATTGGGATTCAGTTGATTGGCTTTACTCACTGTGTGTTCTATTTCCCATTCCGGTTCTGACGTCAGTTCGGCCGTGACCAGATTTGCCCCGCAAAGGGGATAGAATATCCTGCTGCCTTTCCGTTTCGAGGTGCACAGCTTGTTCGGCAGGCCACAGCGTGGAGGACAAGAGAACTCCTGGCCCCCGCTCCTACTTTCAGTTGTACTTTGTCCGATGAGTGCATAGATTGGCTTAATGAGGAGGCACAGATCGGGCCCAGCTTGGCACCGGGGGCTTCGACCAGCTCTAGGAGGGTGCGTAGGAACACCTGACTTGACTATGCCCCAGATTTATTGCTTTATTAGTACTTTCAAGTTTTCCTTATGAATGTAACAAAAAGCAACTTAAATTTGTATGCAAGAGCAGGAGGACTCTGTACTGAAATCAATGAACTTGAAGGTTGTGGTACTGAAAATTTCCCGTTTTGGTCCAGAGATGGTCTTAGTTGTAAAAAGATTAATTTGAACAAAGTCAACTTTTATGAAAACTTTTCAAAACTATTTTCGATATGGATCAGAACTGGACACGCCTGAGATCTGTCACTGAGATGCACAAACCCCAGATCCCAGCAACTGGAAAGTGGCCCCAGTCTGCCAAGCACTGTACCAGAGATCATAACTGAGCTCTTGGATGCTGAATGGACAAAGATGGCCCAAGACGATCAAATGGACAAAGTTGATCGGGGAAGTGTTTATGACTGAACTTCAGGATGAAGCTGCCTATGTATCCCAAAGACGGGAATCAAGCCTTACGTAGTTCAGGCTTGGGTTCACTCGAGTATTTTCACTCTCCTTTTACGCTCTAACTTTTGCCAAGGCCGCCC
>NW_021026827.1:230752-241331 GCF_004153795.1 Camellia sinensis | reverse complement strand
TAAAATAGAGGTTTCAAACATTGTTATTAATTTTTTAAAACTGGTGATCCAATTCTTCAGATTTATGGACAATTACAGATAAGTTAATTTGATTTGCTCAAACTTGTGCCATTAGGGACCTTAATGACAAAGTTATTTCCTATGTAAACTAGTAACCCTCGTCCACTTTTTAGAGGTCATAGAGGCTTTGTTATGAAATTAAAACAAAAAACTCATTTTGGCTCGTTCTGAAAAGTAAAAAAAAAATTTAATTTATTTACTCTTTTTTTTTTCTTAAACATACAAAAACCAAAAAAAAAAAAAATTAGAGAGAAAATTTAAGTTGGTGGTTAAATCTATGTAGTAAATTTTGGATAGTTATCCATGTGAATCTATCGGGCCATCCGTACCAATTATTTGGTATTATGAAACACAGGCTTACCCATCAAAGTGCCATTTTTTTTTTGTCCTTCTTACATACGAAATTGCTATGGACTATTAATTATAATATTTTAAGACTCTTTTCGTGCATATATTATAACTAGTGTAATAATGACTTCTAATTATATAAATGAAAATAAAAATTATTAAAACATAATGTTCAGATTTTCCTTTTCAATGGTGGTGGACAGTCACAATGCGGAAGTGGCGATAAGTCACTTCGTTCAATACCCATTTCAAAAACTTTTTCAATTTTTCTTAAGTTTTGTGAGGAAATTTTAATTTCTACTATAATGCTATCATATGTATTACAAATTCAGCTCATTAAATTTTTTAAAATTTCTATGACAATATTATAAAATTAAATGTTAGTATTTTATTATGAAATGTCTTCAAATTATTCTAATATCAAAGTTAATATTTTTTATAAAAATTATTAATTTTATTGAATGTATATTAAAAATAATACATGATATAGCGGTTTGGTTTGATTTTTTAAATTATTTTTTGATTTTTTTGAAAAAATATAAATAAATTTGACCAAAATAAATTGTTTGGTTTGATTTTCCAAATGGTTGTGGAAGAATGTGGCACCTCCCAAAATTAAATTTTTTTGGTTGGTTAGCTTGGAGAGGCAGAGTGCAATCCGGTCTTACATATAATTTACAAGTGCTTATGTGCTTATATGCAGACACCTGCAATAAGCTATGTCCTAAAGTATGGATTTAGATAGTTAACAATTAAGTGGAAACCTTTAGCGAAACCTAAATGAAAATAAATCCTATGAATTTTTAATCATATTCACGCGGTCCTCCAGAACTTGAGGATCAATCCTCCGCCTTTGTCTGTCAAGACTTTGTGAACGAGAGTGACGGGGGCTGTTGTTCCGTCTCCCCCTTGTATCCCTCCGGGGATTCTGTCGCTGGGGCTCTAAGTCCGCCATGGAAGGGATACAGGGCAATCCCTCACGCCTCCCACCCCTCTCTGGGGTTTGTCCATCAATGGCGGACTGCGGCAAATCTTCATTGTGCGCCATTCAATTAGTGAGGAGAACTTGATCAAAAGGTTTTGTTCTTTGTCTGGTATTCCCACAGATGGCGCCAATTGTACGGGCACGAAATATTCTTCCTGTATAATCCTGTTGATCAAGTCTGCGCTCCTCCGTACGTCGTCACTTTACTCCTTGAAAACACAAACGTGTACTAGCCGGCGGGTGTGTGCCGGATACCTCTTCGATGCCTAAGTTAGCAAAATAGACAGAGACAAAAAGCTCTGTGTATTCAAGAATCAAAGTTGTGTGTTACCTCTCCATAGGTGATGTTTGTGAGCTTTTATAGGTTCCGTGTGGCACCATCCTAGTAGGACTCCTACTCCTCCATGTAGAGTCCTCATTAGATTCATACTCCTGAAAGGTAATGCTTATCCTTCAACACCCCCCTCACTGCTTAAACCAAGTGAGATTGTTTTTCCATGGTCGGATTCCAATATGACCGAGGTAAGCATAGCTATGCTAAGCCACAGACTAGACCGAGATAACTCTACTTCGGTTTTTCCATTCACTGCTACCACGGTTTTCCCAATGCTGACCATAGTATTGTTAAGTCCGTGCTAACCATTAGCTAGGTCCGACAGAGCTAGCTGCGCTATACCGTGACCGGACTAACTCTGGGTGTGGCATCCTGGCGACCGAGCTATCCGTAGCGCTCTCCTGGACCGAGATAACAATAAGCTTTCTGGGTCCATATTAACTTTAGGGCCGTCTGGGACCGGACTATCTTCAAGGCTCTGGGACCGGACTAATCTTCAAGACCTTTTTACTCTGCCCCCCATATTGTGGCCCATAACGGCCCATTGCCCAGCTCAGCCCAATTTATAAATATAAATTACCCTCTCAAGTGAAATAAACCAAACGAAACCAAACCAAAATATTTTTATTTGAATAAAATAGAGTCAAAATTAAATATTTTGAGAGAACATGATCTTTTCATTTATTATTTTGAAGTCAATAAAAAAAAAATTTGAATAAAATAGAATCAAAATTAAATATTTGAGAGAACATGATCTTTTATTTGAGAAAACATGATCTTTTCATTTATTATTTTGAAGTCAATAAAAATATTTTTGTTTTAATCAAATAGAGTCAAAATTAAATATATTTTTTTAATAATTTCATTTAGTAGAAATTAGTTTCATGAAATTTAACTTATGAAAAAACGTTAATCTTTCCATACACTTAGTATTTTTAATAGAAATTTATATTATATTAGTCATTTTTTTGAAAGATGAAATTGACTTTAACCCCCTTTGCTTTACTCCATGTGTGATTTACCTCTAATATTTGAAAATAAGAACATAACCCCCTTATGACCTAGCACATGTTTCACACTTGATGTTAACTTGGATTGAACGTCTGACGGTATACTTCATTTAGTCCACAAACCACAAGAACATTATAATTATTTCCAAACTATATGGGTAGTTTGCATATGCACATTGAAGTGAAATTTGCCCTTTATTAAATATGCACAATGTCTTGAATTGAATAAATACACTTAGAGGGTCAAATAGTATAGTGAAATAAATCAGGTGACAAATACTATTTCTCATATAGTATAATAGACGACAGATTCAAATACCATTTCTCAAGTATACAACCCCACCTTGATATTACCAAGTGAAATACTGAATAAAGGTGTATATATATGTACTATTATTATAAAGAGAAGTCTTCTCTAGGTGTTTACGTCTCATATTTTGGGTTTTTCAAAAATGCCCCTGTATCAGTTATATGGGTAGTTATGCACTAAATTCTTTTTTTTTTTTCAAATCTCTGAACTTTTGATTTTTTCAGATTCATTTCAATTTTCAGATTTTGAATTCAATCATACAGTTTACAGTCTTATTTTCTGAAACAAAAATGACCATGTATATGTAAGCATGTGGACCTCGAATTGAAATTGTCAGTCCACCTTAATTCTCAATTCATGAATTTCATAATATGAATTTCAATTCTCAATTCTCAATTATATGAATTTCAATTTTTTTAATTTTCTTTTTAATTAAAAAAATTACTTTTAAAACCCTAATTTCAAACCCTAATTTCCTTTTAATTCCTCTTAACAAGCAAAAAATAAAATTTTCAATTCAACAAATATAGGTTGGTTTATTCACAATTCAAAATTCCAAACCCTAATTTCAAAAAATATAGACATGTTGATTCACAAGCATAATTTCAAAATTCCAATTTCTAATTTCAAAATTCCAATTTCTGATTTCAAATTTCAAAATATAGACATTTCATAATTCCAATTTAACAAATATAGGTTAGTTTATTCACAAGCACAATTTATGATTTCTGATTCAGAAGCAAAATTTAAAAAATTCAAAAAATTCCAAACCCTGATTCACAAGCATTAGGATTTCTGGTTTCTAATTTCCAAACCCTGATTTCTGATTTCAAAAAATTCCAAACTCTAATTTTTGATTTCAAAAAATTCCAAACCCTAATTTCTGAAACCACAAGCATAATTTCTGATTTCACAATTCAAAACCCTAACATTTTATGATTTCATAATTTCATAACCACACTAATAAAACCCTAACACATTACAACCCTAACACATTTAATAATTGACATTTAAAACCCTAACATTCACATTTTCACAAACACACATTCACATTTTCAACCACACATTCACATTTTCACAAACACAATAAAACATTTTCAACTACACATTAACATTTTTACAAACACAATAAATAAATACATAAAATTCAAATGATACAGACAGAGCTAGATGCCATACCACAGAGAGAGAGAGAGCAGAGACAGAGAGTGAGAGCAAAGGGAGAGCGAGAGCGAAACTGAGAGTCTGAGAGCAGAGCGAGAAACAGTATCGTCTGAGAGCAGAGCAAGATCGGTGCGAGAGAGTCTGAGAGCAGAGGGAGATCGAGCAGAGACGAAAAAAACTTAAGTGTAAAAAACAATGATTGCAAAATGAGGGGGCTTGGGTGTTTTATATAAGTTTTAAAAGCGTGGTTTCAAATCCACGTTTTCATTTATCAACAGTGAAAGCGTGATTTCCAAAATAGCGTTTCTTAACAAAAAAGAATGCACAGTGAAAGCGTGATTCCAAATAGCGTTTTCTTCAGAAAAAAAATATATATATATATATATGCATAGTGAAAGTGGGTTTGGAACCACGCTTTCTTTAGAAAACGAATGCACAGTGAAAGCGTGGTTCAGAAAAAAAAATTTATGTTAAAAAGCGTGATTTGCAACCACGCTTTCTTAATTAAAAGCGTGGTTTGCAATAGCGTTTTCACTATTATCACATTTTAGGCTCCAAACAGTGAAAGTGCGATTTGTAATAGCGCTTTAGCCTAGTTTGGGAATTCCGTCCAAACTAGGCCTAGTTTGGGAATTAAGATACAAGATAGGCTTAATATGGGAAAAGCATCGAACATCTGATCGGAATAGCTGTGTACATATATATATATACACGTAAAATATAAATTTTTAACTAAACAATATTTAAATTTATAAAACTGAGTGCTCTACCTTATGCATTAGCAAAACTTTAGTAACAGTATACAGTAAAGCAAGAGAAAAAAAAAATGAAAAAAAAGAAAGAAGAGAAAAAAAAAAAATTACTACAAGAAGAGTAAAAGGTCAAATGATAATTATATATGGGTTTGGCTTTCTCCGATTCATGATCAGATAGAGGGTGTTTGTTGGATTTGTTGAAGGTTCACACAGGTCTCGTTGATAAATCTGAACCGTTTTAATGTGTAGAACTCATCGAGTACTATATGTTTGTTAAACATCAAGTTAATTGGATATCGATAATTACATGATCAAATCGGTTTTGTAAAAAAAAAAAATTGGACGGGTGAAAAAATAAACAGTTAACAGAAATCTGATATGATGAAATAGCTATCGATATCCAATCAACATGATTTTTTATAGGTATACAGTACTCGACCAATTCTACACGTTGAAACGTTTCAGATTGTTGAAACGAAACTCGTGGTGGGCTCCTAAAGTCCAACAACAACACCCTTCAATCCGATCACAGATTGGAGAGAAGCCAATCCCTATAAATATATTATAAAGCAATTTAAACCCAAAAAAGATTGATATCATAGGAGTATTTTGAGAGGTTAGTTAAAAAACTGATTTTTTAATTATTTTTTGGCTTTTCTTGAAAAAAATGTGTAAAAAAAGTAAAGAAGTAATGTGATAAAAAAAAAAAAAATTAAACAATTAAAAAATTGACTTTAACTAGCTTACCAAATGGCCCATAATTGCAATAATTTATATTGATTATTTTATTAACATTAAAAAATAGAGATCAGTCTTTATGTGACATTAATTTCTAACTTATTTATTTGTTGTTTAAACCTGCTAAGTCTTAAAAAAAATCTAACTTATTTATTTGTTTAAGAATAATGCTATATGTATTAATTAATGTACTAACTAATATACTAACAGATAATGTGTCATAATTTTAGAAGTTTTGGATATTTATAATTTGTATAATAGGTGGGGCAGTATAAATAACATAATACCGGTTAATACATTACTATGTACATTAATTAATGCATGTACATTACCGATTATTTAAACCTTTTGAGTCTTAAAAAACCTAGGCTCTGTTTTTAAAGTTTCAAATCATAATTTACCTTATATTCGAAATAACTATGTTTGGTTTAATTTTTAAAAATTGATTCCAATGCCACATCGAATACACATTCCAATATATGTTTTTGCAGAGTTTTGGAATTATCATCAATAAAATGTGGGGTGGGCCCAACATTTGAATATACAGTCCAATGCATGTTAAAATCCGATACTTAAAATAAATTTGATGACAATTTAGAGGTTAAAATAAAAAAAGAAAAAAAAATTATTTGACTAAAAACAGTATTTTTTAAAAAAAAAATTAATTGCAACTTGTTATTTGAAAAAAAAAATTATATTTGTTTTTTATATTTTTTAAATATAGAAATTAATTTTTTTTAGATCATTTTAAAACAAAAACAATTTTAAAAAAAATTCCAACCAAATATCAATTAAAAAAATAATTTTAACAGCACTAAGCTAAAATATTTTTTAACCAAAATTTTTTTTTTAATATTTTAAAAAAAAATATTTTCGGAATTTTTAAAAAATTTTCAAATAAAAAATTTATTTTTTCAATAATTTTTTTTAATTAAATTTTAAAAAGAGTTGGTTATGAAGATTTGAATAGAATTTTCAATAGAGTTTTGAGTTGTATGTTTGGTTATGAGTTAAAAAATTTTGAATTAAGTTTTGAATTTTTTTTTTTTCAAAACTCATAACTAAACAACTGTTCTCATTTTAAAAATTCAAAAATCAATTCAAAATTTAATTCAAAAACTCTTTTAAAAACTCACGATTAAACAAATTTTTTCTTTTCAAATCATGATTCTAAAATTAAACTAAATGCAACCCTAAATTCCAAATATTATTACAAAAAGAAAACAAGAATAGCCCAATTGATTTTCTATCATGGTCCTGTTTGGTATAATTTATTATAAGTTATAAATTAATAACTTAAAAAATATAAGTCAAATACACATCTCACCTAGCTTTTTATAATCAATCCCCCCCCCCAACTTATTTAAAACTATTTTTATATGATAAATTAAAATTTAGTTTTTTGTTTTAATCTGTAAAGTAAAAAAAAAAAAAAAAAAAAAAAGTTGACCAAGGACAAATTAAATAAATAAATAAGTCAAAAATAATTTACTTTCTTTTATTTTTCTTCTTTTTTTTGGGCGAATTACACTAACGCCGGTAGTTTAGGATTTATCACTCTGATTCATGATATTTCAATTGTGATAACATTTGACTATAAATTTTGAATTTCGTTCCAAGTAAGACAATTGAAATACACTATTGCTCCATTTCAAGAGCAAAGTTGTTAATTTAATAAAATATACACTAGATTGAATAAAATAAATGTCAAAAAATATTTTTTACCCACCAAGATAAAATTATATAAAAATAATATTTTTAAATTTTATTTTTTTATCAAATTAATTTTTAATATGTTTTGGATAATGAATGATGTAATGAGTGACTTTTTTGTTGATATATTTTAGATGTTTATCATGGAATAGACGGTCGTATTTGTTGTTTACAGATATTTTTGAATGATTATCATGTAATAAATATTATTAGTTTTAATGTGTAATCGATATATTTAATATATAAAATATTTTTAGTTTTGAATTTTCTGATTTATAAATTGGTTTAATAATGATATCAAAATTATCATCATGTTTTACCTTTTTAAAAAATATAAATTTAACAAAAATAAATATAAAAAAATTATTTCTATTCTCCAAAGATAAGATTATATAAAAAATGATATTTGCTTTAATTTTTTTCACCAATTTATTTTTTGTTTCTTATAAAAAATTTGTTGACAAATCAAACCAAACAATTTTTATAAGCAAGAAAATTCTAGCATTATTCATTTAAAAAATTGTTATTGCATTCAATAACATATAAGTTAACCATTACAAAATAAGTTGTATAAGTGATTTGTCTTTGAAACGAAACCATTTGCAAATAAAATCTTTTTTATTATTCTTATTTAGAATAAAATTTAAAATTAAATATATCACAATTAAAAAATAAAAGATGAAGTAAAATAAATATCAAACTGACGGTTAATATAATTTATCTCTAGTTTCCTATTTTTCACAAAAATATAAAAAATAATTAAATGATAACTAATTGTTTTTGGAAATTACCAACACCGCAAACGACGATAATTGCAATTTCCAACAGTATGCGGTTTGGCAGTTGACAGAAAAAAAAAAAACAAATTTCACGTTTTTCAAAGCCCAAGAAAACGCCATCCCTCAGGTCGTCTTCTATATTTCTCATCTCCACTATTATACATGTGAGCATATGATGTAGTGCCGTTTTGGCAACACACCAAAAACGCAACTTTGTGTGTGTGGTGTGTGTGTGTGTGTGTGTGTGTGTGTTTTGCCAAAAACGCCAGGTTGCCCAAAACGCCCCAAATCTTCAATTGGAAAGACCAAAAACGCAATACTTAAATTTATCAAACTATCTCCAGAAAATTTTAATTAATAATTCAAATTAAAAGTAAGATATTTTAATCATTTTGAAGTGATGTGACACTTTTAAAAAATATTAAATCAAAAATTAAAAGTCAGTTTTTTTACTAACTTTCTAAATCACTTTTCAAAAAAGTCAAAAAACTTGATAAAAAAGTCAAAAGCCAGCTTTTAGGGGTTGTTTGGGATGACCTAAATAAGTGCACTTTTTTTATTTTTTACAAAAAAATGTGCAGAAAAATAGAGAGATGATGTGATGAAAAAAGATAAAAAGATAAAAATTGTGTACTAATTTTAAGATAGCCAAACTTGGCCTTAGTATCTAAGAACCATTTTCAATAATTATGCTATGATATCATTGTTATTATTATAATTTGATAATGAAATATGTTATATTTGTTAAATTATAGTAATGGTGCTTCAATGGTTATTTGTTATTTTGATAAATCTCAATCAATTTTCCCTCCAAATTTATAGGTGTTGTTTAGATATAGGTTTTTTTGTGATTTTTAATTTTTGTTTTATTTTTTATCTTTTATGACTTTTTTTAACTGTTGTTTAAAAAAATATATATTTATATTATTTTCGACTAGACAAATAAAAAAATAAAAATTTGAGAAAAACAATTAAATATAATTCCACCTCACGCAAAAACATATCAACTACATATTGCATTCAGTTGTAGAAAACATTGAAAAAAAAACAGAAAAAAAAATTCATTACAAAATTAAAAAAATACATTTGGAAATAAAGGCTAAAAATGACATTGCAAAATTTTAAAATATATTATCCATAATTATTCATCAGAAGGCAGGGGGAAATAGTAATTTGGGCTACTGATATTTGAGGACCGCTTAACGAAAATCTCATTTTTTCACATTATGTAATACGCTTTCATCTGAGGGTCCAAGTGAGAAATGTTCGTAATCATATTCATATGTTCTTCATTTTTCATCTCATGCTCTTTGTCTTCTGATCTCAAAATCATTTTTTTTATCTCAAGTTTTTTTCAGTTCCTGCAGTGGCTTGAATTATTTTTTCTTTCTTGTATCTTTCTTCTTTTCCTTCTCAGTAAAGTATTGGTTAAATGTATCCAATTGTATGCTCATTTTTTAGACTTCAGCTTGAAACTACTTGATTTCTTCGAAATAATTCTTTACAGTTTTCCCTACCCAAAGGTTTTTTACCTTTTTCAGAGACACTGCCTCACCAACAGTTGGATTGTTACCAACACTTGGATTGGTGTCATCTCAAGAGAAATGCAGTTTATCCATAGGGGAATCGGAGACGGAATTAGGGAAAACGGTGTATGTATCATTGATTTCACCGTATTCGTGGGAGTTACATATTGCTACCATATTGTTTTGCAAATTGGTCAACAATGTTAAAAAACAAAATGTTTGTTTTCATCTTGATGGTAATAACAGTTTTGCTTGAAGCATCTATATCAATAAAATAATTAAATTAATTAATTAGTTAATTTTTATATAAGACCAAAAAAAAAAACTAATAAATAAATGAAATAAAATCTTTACTATATCAACTTGTGGTGCCCCACTTAGATGTAGATTTTCGACTTGCACTGAAAACCTACAAAATTTGTTACAACATTTCGTGATTACATCCCATCGAGATGAGATAGACACGTGTGTTTCTTGAGTGATATATTCTGCAGCAGCAATAATTTTTCAAAATTCCTTCCCCAAAAATGAGCATGCGATTGTGAATTTCCAACAATTGGGTCTTCATAATGTGACACCAAGCTCTACAAATTGACATATCTTCTTGAGTGTGTGAATGATTTTCCTCTCATTGTTTTTTTTATGAACCTTCCATACTGATTGTGTGAAAATTAAAAAGAAAAATATAATTGAAATAAAAATTGTTGCTGTAACTCAAATTAATGAAACAATGTGTGTGTATTTATACTACTATAAAATATTAATCTTTTTTTTTACTTGTTGAATTTATAGCTGTTGGTATTTGTGTTTGTTTTGAAAAATAGTCGTTTTTTACTTTCAAATTAAATACTCTCTCT
>NW_021026827.1:203771-230727 GCF_004153795.1 Camellia sinensis | reverse complement strand
TTTTTTTTTTTTATCACAATTGGAGGTACTCCAATTGTGATTTTTTCCATGTTAAATCGTTGTGTCGATTTATCGTTGATTGTTTGATTGAGATTGATATTAACTTTTTTTTTTGAAACATATAATCACAAATTAATAGCTCGATGGTTTTTAAGATTTTTCAAATTCAAAAAATAAATAAAAAAATAAAATTTCATTGACCCAAGTCAGAGAAATTCAACTAAAATCAATTAAATATTACTGTAATTGACTTTAAGTTTCACTGACAAAATTGCTTAAAGAAATTTCAAAATTGCTTATTTTTTCTCTGATAAATTTTTGAATTGTTTATTTTTTGTCAAAAAAATTTCAGAAATTAGACAATTGAGAAATCAGTGAAATTTTTCTGACTTTTAGTCAGAAAACTCTAGGTGAAAATTTAGGTTGCGTTTAGTTTAGTTTTGGAATTGTGATTCTCTTTTTAGAGTTGTGATTTGAGTGTGACATTGTAAGTTGAGTTTTGAAAAGAGAAAAATTGTCTGGTTATAAGTTTTGAAAGAAATTTTTGAATTTGAAATTTTGAAAAGAGCGGATTAAGTCTACCTGGTCGTCTGCCCAAATATCCTCCTGAACGCCCGGCCGGTTGACCAAAACAGTAATTTTTTTTTTTAATTGCAACTTGTTATTTGAAAAAAAAATTTATATTTGTTTTTTATATTTTTTAAATATAGAAATAATTTTTTTAGATCATTTTTAAACAAAAACAATTTAAAAAAAAATTCCAACCAAATATACAATTAAAAATAATTTTAAAGCACTAGCTAAATATTTTTTTAACCAAAAAAAAAATTAAATATTTTAAATAAAAAATATTTTCGGAATTTTTAAAAATTTTCAAATAAAAAATTTATTTTTTCAATAATTATTTTTTTAATTAAATTTTAAAAAGAGTTGGTTATGAGATTTGAATAGAATTTTCAATAGAGTTTTGAGTTGTATGTTTGGTTATGAGTTAAAAAATTTTGAATTAAGTTTTGAATTTTTTTTTTCAAAACTCATAACTAAACAACTGTTCTCATTTTAAAAATTCAAAACTCAATTCAAAATTTAATTCAAAACTCTTTTAAAAACTCACAATTAAACAAATTTTTTCTTTTCAAATCATGATTCTAAAATTAAACTAAATGCAACCCTAAATTCCCAAAATATTATTACAAAAAGAAAACAAGAGTAGCCCAATTGATTTTCTATCATGGTCCTGTTTGGTATAATTTATTATAAGTTATAAATTAATAACTTAAAAATATAAGTCAAAATCACATCTCACCTAGCTTTTTTATAAATCAATCCCCCCCCAACTTATTTAAACTATTTTTATATGATAAATTAAAATTTAGTTTTTTGTTTTAACATGTAAAAAAAAAAAAAAAAAAAAAAAAAAAGTTGACCAAGGACAAATTAAATAAATAAATAAGTCAAAAATATTACTTCTTTTATTTTTCTTCTTTTTTTTGGGCGAATTACACTAACGTTTCGGTAGTTTAGGATTTATCACTCTGATTCATGATATTTCAATTGTGATACATTTGACTATAAATTTTGAATTTCGTTCCAAGTAAAGACAATTGAATACACTATTGCTCCATTTCAAGAGCAAAGTTGTTAATTTAATAAAATATACACTAGTTTGATAAAAATAAATGTCAAAAAATATTTTTTACCCACCAAGATAAAATTATATAAAAATAATATTTTTAAATTTTTATTTTTTTACCAAATTAATTTTTAATATGTTTTGGATAATGATGATGTAATGAGTGGCTTTTTTGTTGATATTTTTAGATGTTTATCATGGAATAGATGGTCGTATTTGTTGTTTACTGATATTTTTGAATGATTATCATGTAATAAATGATTATTAGGTTTTTAATGTGTAATCGATGTATTTAATATATAAAATATTTTTAGTTTTGAATTTTCTGATTTAATAAATTGGTTTAATAATGATATCAAAATTATCATCATGTTTTACCTTTTTAAAAAATATAAATTTAACAAAAATAAATATAAAAAAATTATTTCTATTCTCCAAAAGATAAGATTATATAAAAATGATATTTGCTTTAATTTTTTTCACCAATTTATTTTTTTGTTTCTTATAAAAAATTTGTTGACAAATCAAACCAAACAGATTTTTATAAGCAAGAAAATTCTAGCATTATTCATTAAAAAAATTGTTATTGCATTTCAAATAACATATAAGTTAACCATTACAAAATAAGTTGTATAAGTGATTTGTCTTTGAAACGAACCATTTGCAAATAAAATCTTTTTTATTATTCTTATTTAGAATAAAATTTAAAATTAAATATATCACAATTAAAAAATAAAAGATGAAAGTAAAATAAATATCAAACTGACGGTTAATATAATTTATCTAGTTTCCATTTTTCACAAAAAATATAAAAAATAATAAAATGATAACTAATGTTTTTGGAAATTAACCACACCGCAAACGACGATAATTGCAATTTCCAACAGTATGCCGCGTTTGGCAGTTGACAGGAAAAAAAAATCAAATTTCACGTTTTTCAAAGCCCAAGAAAACGCCATCCCTCTGGTCGTCTTCTATATTTCTCATCTCCACTATTATACATGTGAGCATATGATGTAGTGCCGTTTTGGCAACACAACAAAAACGCAACTTTTTGTGTGTGTGTTGCCAAAAACGCCATGTTGCCCAAAACGCCCCAAATCTCAATTGGAAAGACCAAAAACGCAATACTTAAATTTATCAAACTATTTAAAAATTAAAAAGTAAAGATATTTTAATCATTTTGAAGTGATGTGACACTTTTAAAAAATATTAAATCAAAAATTAAAAAGTCAGTTTTTTATTAACTTCCTAAATCACTTTCAAAAAAGTCAAAAAACTTGATAAAAAGTCAAAAGTCAACTTTTTAGGGGTTGTTTGGGATGACCTAAATAAGTACACTTTTTATTTTTTTACGAAAAGATGTGCAGAAAAGTAGAGAGATGATGTGATGAAAAAAAGATAAAAAAAATAAAAAATGTGTACTAATTTAAGATAGCCAAACTTGGCCTTAGTATCTAAGACCATTTTCAATAATTATTGCTATGATATCATTGTTATTATTATAATTTGATAATGAATAGTGTTATTTTGTTAAATTATAGTAATGGTGCTTCAATGGTTATTTGTTATTTTGATAAATCTCAACCAATTTTCCCTCCAAATTTATAGGTGTTGTTTAGATATAGGTTTTTTTGTGATTTTATTTTTGTTTATTTTTTATCTTTTATGACTTTTTTTTAACTGTTTGTAAAAAAATTATATATTTATATTATTTTCGACTAGACAAATAAAAAAAATAAAAGTTTGAGAAAAACAATTAAATATAATTCACCTCACGCAAAAACATATCACTACATATTGCATTCAGTTGTAGAAAACATTGAAAAATAAAACAGAAAAAAAAATTCATTACAAAATTAAAAAATGACATTGGAAATAAAGGCTAAATAAATGACATTGCAAAATTTTAAAATATATTATCCCATAATTATTCATCAGAAGGCAGGGGGAAATAGTAATTTGGGCTACTGATATTTGAGGACCGCTTAACGAAAATCTCATTTTTTCACATTATGTAATACGCTTTCATCTGAGGGTCCAAGTGAGAAATGTTCGTAATCATTATCATATGTTCTTCATTTTTCATCTCATGCTCTTGTCTTCTGATCTCAAAATCATTTTTTTTATCTCAAGTTTTTTCAGTTCCTGCAGTGCTTGAATTATTTTTTCTTCTCTTGTATCTTTCTTCTTTTCCTTCTCAGTAAAGTATTGGTTAAATGTATCCAATTGTATGCTCATTTTTTAGACTTCAGCTTGAACTACTTGATTTCTTCGAAATAATTCTTTTACAGTTTTCCTACCCAAAGGTTTTTTACCTTTTTCAGAGACACTGCCCTCACCAACAGTTGGATTGTTACCAACACTTGGATTGGTGTCATCTTCAAGAGAAATGCAGTTATCCATAGGGGAATCGGAGACTGAATTAGGGAAAAACGGTGTATGTATCATTGATTTCACCGTATTCGTGGGAGTTACATATCGCTACCTAATATTGTTTTGCAAAATTGGTCAACAATGTTAAAAAACAAAATGTTTGTTTTCATCTTGATGGTATAACAGTTTTGCTTGAAGCATCTATATCAATAAAATATTAAATTAATTAATTAGTTAATTTTTATATAAGACCAAAAAAAAAAAAACTAATATAATAAATGAAAATAAAATCTTTACTATATCAACTTGTGGTGCCCCACTTGGATGTAGATTTTCGACTTGCGCTAGACACCTACAAAATTTGTTACAACATTTCATGATTACATCCCATCGAGATGAGATAGACACATGTGTTCTTGAGTGATCATTCTGCAGCGAGCAATAATTTTCAAAAATTCTTCCCCAAAAATGAGCATGCGATTGTGAATTTCCAACAATTGGGTCTTCAGTAATGTGACACCAAGCTCTACAAACTGACATATCTTCTTGAGTGGTGAATGATTTTCCTCTCATTGTTTTTTATGAACCTTCCATACTGATTGTGTGAAAAATTAAAAAGAAAAATATAATTGAAATAAAAATTGTTGCTGTAAACTCAAATTAATGAAACAATGTGTGTGTATTTATACTACTATAAAAATATTAATCTTTTTTTTTACTTGTTGAATTTATAGCTGTTGGTATGTTGTTTGTTTTGAAAAATAGTCGTTTTTTTACTTTCAAATTAAAATAGAGCCATTGGCTCAAGTTACACATTCCCAATCAGTACCATCACCGTTGGATTATAAACATCCCACGGCTGAGATGAGGCCCTATCAAAACATATCTCTCTTCTTTCTCTATATTCCTCATTCTGATCATCAAATGTATCTCATCCATTAAACCCTATCTCACTTCTCTCTCTTCTCTCTCGGTGTTTGGGGGTTTTGAAGAGGCGATTAAGGATGAGAGAGGGACTGATTGAGGATCGATTGAAGATGAGAGAGGACTCGATTGTAAAGCTACGGTTGTAGCGGTGGAGATAAAGAGCTTCTCTCTTTTCTTTCTCAGTGTTTGGGGGTTTCGGAGAGGCGATTGGGGATGAGAAAGGGACCGATTGAAGACCGTGAGAGAGGGACCGATTAAAGATCGATTGGAGATGAGAGAGGAATTGATTGCAAAGCTACAATTGTGGCAATTGAGAGAGAGAGAGAGACAGAGATGCGAGAACCACCAGATTTGAAGATCGAACCAAGGACCACCGGATCTATTTGAAGATCGATAACCTTCCATACCGATTCTCAACCAAGGACAACAAGATCGATTCATTCACAGATCGATTGAGGTACTTTTTCTCCCATTTTCTTGTTGAGATTCATTTGTTAATTTTGTTAACATTTATTGATGAATTTTGAGAGTGATTTATTGATTTTGTTGATTATGTAAAAAACAAAAAACAAAAAATAAAAAATTGCTGATTTTAGGTAAATTAAAAAAAAATGTTGAAAAATAATTCGGTGAATTTTGATAAACAAATAGTGAAAGAGTTGCTGGGAGGGAGAGAGGGAAGGAAGGAGGGAAACGGTTATTTTTGGCTGAGTTGGCACAAATGGCAGCTGCCAAACTTGTGTCAAATTTGACACAAGCTTTGGCATTTTTCAAATTTGGCAGCTACTATATTCAACCATTGGAGCATCATTTTTTAACAGAGCTGCTACATTATAGTAATGACAGCTCCAATAGCAAACCATTGGAGATGCTCTAACAATATAGTGGCTTCTTCTTCTGTCACGCAGACGTAAAAAATTTCCTATCTTAAAATAAAAAAATATTATTCAAAAACGTAAAAACAAATTTAAATAAAGATTTTAAATTTTATTAAGAATACGCTTACTATTTAGATAATGTATATATTATAATATTAATTTCTTTATTTATTTTTATATTTATTTGTTTAAATTATACATACATTAGGTGTCCCATCTATTAGTATCTATATAAATGCGTCATTTTCTATAACAAACACTGTGCATTTCCATTTCCACCTACTTCCCAAGCCACTTTCTCTCTCTCTCTCTCTCTCTTTCTCTTTCTCTTTCTCACACACGAAAACAAACTTGAACATCTCTTCGGGCTTTCCAAGACTCCACGCCTCCTCTCCTCTCCTCTCCTCTCCTCTCCATCGTTTTCTCTCCTCCCTCCATCAATTCTCTCTCTCACTCTCTGTGTTATAATTTATAAATCATATATATAGTGATATCTTATATTTCTCATTCATAAAAGCAAATAAAAAATAAAAAAGAAAAAGAAAAAAAAAACAGTAAGATGAGCGTTGATCTGGAATCTCTATCAGAGGCGACTTCAGGAGCCATTGGAGCTCTGGTGAGCACTGCTATCTTGTACCCTCTTGACACCTGCAAGACCAAGTACCAGGCTGAGGTTCGAGTTCATGGCCAACACAAGTATAGGTCATTCCTCTTTTCTTCTTCTCATAAACAGTATTCTTTCTTTTTTTCTTTCTTCTCTTTTTGCTGATCGTTGTTGATCTCGTATTGTGAAGTATATCTTATGATGTGATCTCGATCTAACTTTCGATTATTCGATCTAAATTCATTGGAATCTTCGTTGGGTCATGTTGAATTATACTTTATGCTGAAAAGATTTATGCTATACATGGATCAAATTATGCCAGTTTGATTATACCTTGTTAAAAAAAAAAATGATTTTTTTCCCAATGGGTTTGGTATCTACATCATGTGGGGTCGTGCTTATTAAATTTGCAGAAGAATCAATTGGCTTACGAGGTCAGATCTGTCTTGTGGTGATAGGGATTTAGTAGTTGGTGTGGTGTTTTTTGTTTTGTCAAACCAATTTGGTACTGGTACTAAGTGGTGATGGGAAGATTAGCGGAAGAGGAGTGGTGGTGAGTTTTAAGCTTGGTTTGTTTGGGCGGAAGTATTTTTTGGTGTTTGGTATGTCAGAAAACGAAATTCTAACCGAAAACGTTTGCTATGATCAACGGAAAATAAGTTTGTTCGAGTAGAAAATATTTTTCACTTTTAGAAGGTAGAAAACTTTTTTTCTTTTTTGAGTCCTAGTAAGGATGGTCATTCTACAGAGTTGTATGCAAGTAAGCCTAAAATACAAGTTCCCAACCCCAAACTACAGTGGAAGGTCAAGGGTTCAAGAAGTGGCGGAGACAAGTAGAGTTAAGCCAAGTGAATGGAAAGAAGTGAAAAAGAAAAAAAAGGTAAGTTGTTGATGCTTCTAGAGTTGATGTTGTTTGTAACCAGCCTCCATCTTCATCAAATGCATTTGATGTTCTCAGCTCTCGTGTTGCTAATGGGAAGGTTCCCTTTTGTGTGTATCCTAAGAGTGTGCCCAATGTGAACTGCTCTCCTTTGGAAGTGATTAACCCCTCAAATGAAGTCATGCAAACAAACTTTTCTTACATTTTTTTCTTTTTTACAAATTGATGTGTACTAAATTGGGTCCCATTTTGCAGGCCAAGGTTTTGTTACTTTATGCCAAGTCAGTGTAACATAAAAAGTTCATAAACAAAGCTTGTTTGTATAATAAATACGACTAAAGAAAACTTGAAAAAGAAAATTATATCAATAGGTAAAAATTTGTTTCAAATTTTGGCTCCCCTCAAAACAAAATCGTGGTTCCACCCCTTAGAAGTTGCTCGAGAGAATTGCAAATCTTAAGCTTGTTAGAGAAAAATAACCTTTCAATCAAGGCTAAGAAATCTAGCTGTAAGACTTCTATGATATAGTAAGCAACTTCGCATGTTGTTTGTTGCTTTTGGGCTAGTTCTCGGGCTGTGAGTGTTTTTTATTTTTAGTGCTAGGCCTTTGAATTTGATTTGCATGGTTTGATTTGTTGGATTTCTCGGCCGTTTTTCTTGTCCATAGTGGAAGTGTGTCGAGCCTCATTGTAAGTTCTATTTTTTGGTTTATCTAACTTGCTTACCTATCACCAAACACCACAAAAAAAAAGTTTTTTGATGTTTGGTGTAACAGAAAGCGAAAGTCAGCAGAAAATGTTTTTTTATGATTAATTGGAAACAAATCTATTTGGGTAGAAAATGTTTTCTACTTTTAAAAGGTTATTTAATTTGCATTTTATGGCATGTTTAAATAGTAGCTTTAGCAATTAAGGCTAAGTTTGGCAAGTGGGAAAAAAGTCAAAAAGTTATTAAAAAAGTTAAAAAGTTATCACTATTCATAAAAAAAATATAAAAAAAATTAATATATAAATATTAAATACAAATCCACTTTTTGTTCAATCAATGTAGGTGACGTCAGGCCAGCTCTACTGAAAGGAAAGGGAAAAAAAATCGCATGGGTACATTCAATCAATTTGAATGGTAAAGTTGGGCCCGTGGGGGCTCACCATGGGTCCCGTTTTGATAATCCGAACCGTTTAAGATGTAGAACTCGTCTAGTACTATATGCCTAGTACTATATGCTTGTAAAAAATCCTATCTATCGGATATCGCTAACTATATGATCAAATCAGTTTTGTATCAAATTTGAATGGTGTTATAGTTAACAGTTGACAAAAAAAACTAACACGATCAGATAGCTATCGATATCCAATCAAAGTGATTTTTTACAAGCATATAGTACTCGACGAGTTCTACATATTGAACGGTTTCGATTAGAAAAAAAGGACCCGTGGTGGGCCCCCATAGGCCGAACAACACTATCCAATCAAAGCCCGAAAAGGAGACAATATTTTCCCATGTAATACCAAGCCGGCTGACTGCCAATTCCGTACTGTATACCACACCATCTTCTCCTACACACTTCTTTATACAATTTTTTAATACACATTTTTTCATAAAAAGTCAAAAAGTTAACCCAAACATCCATAATTTTTTTCCTCAACTTTTAGTCTAAAAAGATAAAAAGTACACTTATTTAGGACACTCCAAACAACCCCTAACTCTCTCGCTTCTTGTTGGTGTTGCAATTTCAAGATGAAATTGACTGTGCATGAGTCCAGAATTGGACAAATTCCCAACTGAATGGCAGTATTGCTCTTGTTCTTGGTTATTATTGTAACAGTTTATACTAGGATTTACGGATTGACTTCTTGAAATTGAATGAATTAAGCACCTTTAAAGATTTACTTCAAGGGAATACTTTTGTTTTTTAAACAAACTACCTTTTGCCTGTCGAATTTTCATCATCGTTAAAGGAACAGTAGCATCTGTTGAGTCTATTGCAGGATCTCAGTAATGCTTTTTGGGAACAACCTTTGATGTTTCAAAGATGGTACACTTTCACAGAACCTCAAATGTTCTCCTACAAGGAAGTCCTTGTAGTGTATATTCTGGAATTAGGATAACTACGTGGGAGTTTTTGCCAAATACTTCTTCCTGGAGAAGGTCAAAGGACCACTAGCAGTCAATGCTTATACAAGAATAATTTTCATCTAGCAGTCTTGAGTAAAAAATCGTTATCCCCCTCATTTAGAGTTAAAGGTAGTGCTCAGTGCCCATGTTATTTGTTCTAAACCTTGTCATTCATTACCTTTTTATTAATCTAGGACTAAAATAATTTATGGAGTTGTAATGCAAGTACTTCAAGTCATGTCAGAACTTATACCAGATTTTAAACTTTGATTTTGATTTTCATTCCTTAGTATGAACCCAAAAGTAATTGAATGAATTATCCGGCACTGGAACTATCTACAGGATCATGAGTGATGCATAAAAAATAATTGATGTTTAACTCTTTCAGGACTGCCTCTTATAAGCGATTAGAAAATAAGGAAGCAGATTTTCTCTTTCTCAAACTCGTTTTATTGAGAATACCTCAAACTTTTCAATCCATTTTTATTCACGTGTACTGTCATTGTATTTGTTAAATGTCCTGCTTATATTAGAATAACAATGCCCCACATTACTCATAACTGCTGTTAAGTATGATATCAAATCATATATTTTCTTCAACGGGTGAGATTCCGAGTTGATGTTAGAGATCCTTCGGTTTTATAACTTATATTCATGCCACTTTCCATTCATCAACCAACATATAAATTTTCATGATCCAGGATCCTCTCAAGGTTTTTCTTCATTCTTTGTTTATTTACCAATTCTTCAGAGTGCAAGTAGCCTCTATTGGCTATAACCAAATAGATCTCCCTTATTTGGATGACTTGAATCAAAGAGAAGGAATGAGAATCGTATTACTAGGACTCCCATTATTAATAATTAAATTGCTATGTCTGTGTTATTCAAGCATTTGGTTTGGTTTAATAATTTTAAATATTGTGACCTCATCTACTTTTGTTTTTTACTCTTAAATGGTTCACGTTCCTTCGGGAATATGAGATTACCTTGGGTCATGGGGGAGTGTGTGGATTAGATTCCTACTTCCTTTGGGAAAATGATTATAGACTGAATAGTTAAATCTGTAATAAGGAATCACTTCCCCACTCCAGTCTGTTCAAAACGTGAAATCACGGGGACCCGGAATCACATTTCCATTCCCCTAGCTTTATAACCATACAGTTACCACCATCCTTTAAATTTGATCTCTACACTATAGCCCATACAAGATTTCTCTGTACGGAAGATATTTTTTTGCCAGGTAGGCCATAAAGCTAGAACTTGGATTTAGCATACAGATTTGGTGGCATCATGATTGTTTAAGAAGTTGACCTTTCTTATGCCACTTGATTGTTCTTAAATCATACTATGAGCTATTTGACATACACAAATTTTATTTTATTTGTTTGATAAGTACAACATTATAGAAGAGGGGATAAGGGGGTGCACAATTTTATAACTATATCACAATACCATTCTAATAATTTCTCGAAGAGTGTCTTTACTTATGCTAGCTGTGGTCTTTGCTTGGCCTTTAAGTTGTTTATGAACCTTTATAAAGCTACGAGCTGTTGATGTTCAAAATTTTACAACTGTATATACAACCAGCATAATCTTTTGTTGTAGCCAATATGTAGCTTATTAAACTCTCTTCCGCAAACCCCCCCCCCCCCCCCCCCCCCCTTTCTTTTGTTTTTGTTTTCATTCCTTTCTTTTTCCTTGTTTCATCTCAATGAGAATTCTGGAATGAGCATGTCAAGTGAACGATCTGATGCTCCGTGATGATTTTTGAGGAGTGTGAATAACATGTCACTTGGCTTACACTTCTTTTCAGTCTGGAAGATCTGACGCTCCTTGAATGTTTATCAAGTCAGAATTTAATTTTTATAAACTGGTCAGTAGTTTATTTGGTTCATTTGCTCTGGCTTCTGCAGGAACCTTTCAGATGTTTTATGGGAAGCAATATCAACTCGTCAGATTCTTTCTCTGTACCAGGGCCTTGGGACCAAGAACCTGCAATCCTTCATTTCCCAGTTTGTCTACTTCTATGGATATAGTTATTTCAAAAGATTATACCTGGAAAAGGTGTATATTCTGGAATTAGAAGTCAATTGGAACTGCAACAAACCTGATTCTTGCTGCTGCTGCTGGGGCTTGCACAGCGATTGTTACTCAGGTGAGCCATCTTTTGGAAGCTTATATGATTGATTTAGGATAATTTTTCAACTCACCATCTACAATTTGAAGATATTGCTTCTATCGTTTCAAACTGCCAACCCTGTGGTATATGGAAATTGAACTTTTGTACAAAATTTACAATTGGCAAGGAATGAACTGTGTCAATTTTACAGATATGAGATCCGTGCTCTCAAAATGTAGAACCTGGATCTTCGATATATGTACCAGGAAACAGTTCAGCTTCTTTTTTTATCTTGCTTTAATAATATGGATGGATTTCTTGATAGTGGAGGAGTTTTTATCCAAAAATGGTGGAAATGTTAATTGGATTTGTAGTTCAAGCTATTGAGCAAATCAAAAGCTAAAATAATCCTTGTTTATGAAATATAGAACTTGGGTACTTGAGTTGGAATATATTATAGCCATCTAGTACGACTAAACTCCAGTTCTAATATTTGATAATGCATTATAGTGTGAGCTTTCAACTAATGCTCTATTAAATTATTTAAAATGTGGATCAAAGAGACAGCAACATACATGGTCACATTGGCTTTGATTTGTTTTTTTGAAGGTTCTAAATTTGCTATTGAGCAAATCAAAAGCTAAAATAATCCTTGTTTATGAAATATACAACTTGGGTACTTGAGTTGGAATATATTATAGCCATCTAGTACGACTAAACTCCAGTTCTAATATTTGATAATGCATTATACTGTGAGCTTTCAACTAATGCTCTATTAAATTATTTAAAATGTGGATCAAAGAGACAGCAACATACATGGTCACATTGGCTTTGATTTGTTTTCTGAAGGTTCTAAATTTGCTTTCACTGACTTTTTGGATTTTATCAACTATTTGTGGTTGGAACAATTGCAGCAACATCCAAGTTATTTGTTTATTTATTATTTTGTATCATCTTGTCTGAATCAAATGGGGCGTATGTCTTTTATTACTTGAGTTCTAATGTCTGACTTTCTGATATATCATCATGGAACCCAACTAATCAAAATAATAATGAAGTTAGAATAATTATTGTGTAGCCCCTGGATACAGCATCCTCAAGAATGCAGACAAGCGCCTTTGGGAAATCAAAAGGGCTTTGGCAAACCCTTACTGAGGGCAGCTGGAGTGAAGCATTTGATGGCCTTGGTATTTCTCTTCTATTGACCTCCAACCCTGCAATTCAGGTACTTTATGTTGTTGCCTTTCATAAAATTATTGACTTCATTACTCAATCCCAAACCTCACAATTCAAGTAATATCATCTACCTAAAGTTACCTACATTGAACTTGGAGATTTTCTACAGAGCTGATACTAGACTTGTTATGTGCCAGTATACGGTTTTTGATCAGCTAAAACAAAGGCTCTTGAACCGGAAACAGAATAAAACTGAGAAAGGATCATCCCCAGAAGCAATATCTGCCTTCTCAGCTTTTGCTTTAGGTGCAATTTCGAAAAGCATAGCCACCATTTTGACATATCCTGCAATCAGGTTTGCATCAATCTCTCATGCCCTCTAACTTCTTAGTCTTTTTTTTTTTTTTTTTTTCTTTTTTTTTTTTTTTTTTTTTTTTTTTTTTTTTTTTTTTTTTTTTCCATTCCATAATAAGTATGTATTAAACTGCTCAAGACATAAACGCTGATCAACAGGTGTAAAGTTATGATTCAAGCTGCGGACTCAAATGATGATAATGCCAAGAAAACAAGGCGAAGGTCCCGCAAGACGGTGTCTGGAGTTATTTGTGCCATTTGGAGGAAAGAAGGGGTGTTGGGATTTTTTAAGGGACTGCATGCTCAGATCTTGAAGACTGTACTAAGCTCTGCGTTGCTTTTGATGATAAAGGAGAAAATCAATGCAGCGACTTGGGTCCTTGTACTTGCAATGAGCAGGTATTTATTGGTAACCAAAGGTAGACTAAAGAATGCTTAGCAGTAGTGAACAAGCAAGTGTACTTTGAATTGATTGGATTGCGCAAGAATAATGACTTCGTTTGAGATGAACAAGATGGGTCTCTCCGACAGGAAGTTTTGATTGTAGTTGTAGAGGAAGACTGCTATTTTGTTAAAACAATAATCATGTGTAGGCATGTGTGACAGTAAGGATACTAGATTCTCCTTTTAGGTTAATCCTCTTGAATTCATTTGTAATTGTGCTTGATAGTTTCAATAGACTGTTACTATTAATAATCCCTATAACATTAGGAGAACTTTTGAAGGATTCTTTAGTGCAAATGGCCTACAGAGTGGATGGATAACTATCCTTGGCTACCTATGGAGAAATTTTTGTGCGCAGAGAGGATAGATGTTACGTGGTCTCGTTCTCTGTTATAATTAGCTTAATAGTAGGGTCCATTACATTTATGTTAGTATTTGGGAGAGAGTGGAGGAGGTGTGCATTGTGATTGGTGGAAGGTACCACATGGTGTACCTTCACAGCATGTAATAATTTTTCGTATCTATGACCATCCTTCTAGCTTTTCTCTTATTGATAAAATTTATTTGTTTGGTTCTAGCAATGGAAAGGAAAAGGAACACAGTTATCAAGAAAAAAATCTCAAAAATTCATTTATTTTTGTTTGGTTAACCATAAACATATGAACACAGTTACACAGGTAATTTCATTTTCTGTTATTTTATTTTTCTTCTTTTTCAGACATATCTTGGATTCAAATATAGAGCATTAAAATTGATGTAACCTAGGGGCTGGTTGGTGCAGCTTATCTCTGTTGTTTATAGCTTTTTTTTTTCTTTTGTTCTTTTTTTTCTCTTCTCTTCTGAGTCTGTGCAAGACTATTTGGTACAGTTTCTGTGTAATAGTTTATGAAGTAGAAATAGTTTAAATTAGCTGAAAAAAAGTTGATTTTCAGAAGCTGGTTGAGAGGTGCTTTTGGCTTTTGCTTTTAGATTATTGGCTTTTAATTTAAAATAAGCTACATCAAACAATACCTTACTAGGGTGGAAAGTAGTACAGTTTTGACAAGCATTTAGGCCTTGTTTGGTATAACTCTCACAACACAATTTTTGAAAAAACATTTCAAAATTTTGTTTGGTTGGAAATTTTTTGAATTTTTTTTCTAAAATTACTCTCTCTTTTACACATCAATCAATTACTTTTTCTCTCTCCTCTTTCCTTCTTAATCACTTTTTTCTCTCACACACACATCTACTCAATTACAATAAAATATCAAATTATTCCAAACTCCCATACTTCAAAACTATTTTTAAAATATACAACCAAACAAACAAACAAAAAAATCTACATTCTGTTCTCAAATATTTTTTTGAAAATTTATTTCCCAAAATCAAACCGAACACAGCCTTAGGCCCCGTTTGTTTGGGGTTATAGGGAGGGGATTGAGTTTGGTAGTGAGGAGGGGATTGAGAATGGGGTGTTTGTTTTGAGAGATAGGGAGGGGATTAGTAATCCCTTGGTATTAGTAAGGAGGAGGAAGGGGGATTGGTAAGGAGGAGGTAGAGATGGTATTAGAAAAATAGTAAGGGGATTAGAAATTTTTTTATTTTTTTTATTTTTTATATATTAGGAATTTTTTTTAAATATAATGTTTAATTTTTTATATTTTTTTATTTATTTTATTATTTTATATAAAAATAATTTAACAATTTTTCACTATTAATTTCCTCACTATCGATCTCTTTCATTCTATCTCTGAAAACAAACGGGGCGTTAGTGTTTCCTTTCATCAAATGAATCCTTTTGTCCCACACATCCCATGTTCTGAACTCCCTGTTTCTGTTGTGTCTACCTTGAAGTCTCATTTATGTTGTGTTTGGTTGGGGGATTTGGAGAGGAATTTGAAAAAGGAAATGGAAAAGGTAGGTGAAATGTGAATAAAACATACCTATATTTCACCTAATTTCACACACCTTTTTCCTTTCTCTTTCCAAATCCCTCCCCAAATCCCCCAACCAAACACAGCATTAATGAGTTTGACCAAGTAAATCCATTATTTCACTGTTTTGGTTTGTGACACCTAGAATTTCCCCAGAAGATGGGTGAATTGGTTTGCAAGAAGGGAGAAACAGAAGGGACAGAAAAAGATTGAAATGTATTAGGTTTTTTTTCTCTTTTTTTCAGGGAAGAAAGTAAGCTCTGAAGATAGCATTTGAACTACTTAGCCAAAAACCAAACTTCAGACGCACAGTGGAGTACTCTTGTTCATATGGGACAGTGTCATCCAAGCCATTCAGCCCCCAACGAGCCGGTGGGGGATGCATGGAAGCAAAACCTAAGGCCTTTTTTGGAACTATTATTTAAAGCATATATATATTTTTTCACAAGAACATTATAGCAGACTAGCAGTTAAAGGGCCACTGAGAGAACTGTTTTGCCCTTGTTTTAAGCTTTGAAACAGAGCCAAATGAGGCCATCCTATAATTGTCAAAAAGGGTTTTGAGTATGGTTGACGATATCCACTTCTGCAAGAACTTGGGAAATATGTTACACAAGAGCTTAAAGTGTCAATGATCTCCATTTTTAGTACTCTAGTTTTCTTTCTCTACTTGCTAACAATCTTCTTGTTGCAGATTACTGCTGGAAAACAGTTTTTATTTTATTTTTATAAAGATTCTTTGGTGGATAAACTTCTGTTAATTCTTATGTAAGCTACATGAAGTAATTCTAAAAGGTTTTCAATAGGCAAAATAGCCAATTATTCTTATTTTTTTATACTCCCACTGTCTCTCCAAATGGCTAGGCATTTTGCCCTTTGCTAATCTCAGTGGCTACAATTTCAGAAAAAGTACTTACTCAAAAAATATAAAATAAAATAATATATACAAAAAGAAAAAAAGAAAAAGGGTAATATGTTTGCTCCAGTTTAAACATAGTGTTAATGTAAATTGTCATCTATCATTAAAATAAGTCAGTAAGTTGAGCTCAACTAGTAACATTAAATACATTTTTTGAAATTTACCTAAAATACAAAATTTTCACTATAATTTTGAAAAATAAATTCAATCTTTTGAAATTTTAAACTGTGTAACATATAATCTATCTTGTGATCGTAGCTGATTTTTTTGATGAATTTATTATTTTTTTTGTTTTGTTGCATAGTTTGTATGGCCCTTTGGGGTCTTATTTTTGTATGTTGTTTTTTAGGCCAAGTTTGGCTAACCTAAAAAAGTGCACTTATTTCATCTTTTTATCTTTTTTGGGTCACTTCAATCAACATTTCTTCTCTACTTTTTCTACACATAATACAAAAAAAATCAAAAAATACTCTTATTTAGTCTTCCCAAACTTGGCCTTAATATACATACTTTTGACATTCTAAAAATAAAAATAAAAAACTATCCGTTAATTAACCATTAGGCTTATCATTAACTTTATTTTCTTTTTAAATGTTAATTTTTCTTATTAGGCTTGCCCGTCTCCCTCTCTTTCTAGGATTCTTGCTCTCTCAACAGACATCAATAATTGAACAATTTAACCAAACAATCATCAAATTAATTGCGGGGCTTGGTTTGTTCTAATTAGTTATAAAAAAAATAAGAAGAGTGATTAGTTGTATATTTTAAATTGTTTAAATTCTAAAATGATCTTTTGATCATCAAATCAAGCTGTAAATGTTATACAGTTGTATTTAATTGAATCACAAGAATTGAAATCATAAAGAATTAGGGATTAGATACATAAAATTAATTTAGAGATGAAAAAAAAAGTAATTTAAAGAATAAAAGTGAAACTAAATTAGCTAAAAGATAAACTTTTATCGATAAAAAGAACTTCATTTAAATAAGAAAATAAAAATAGTACATAAGAACATATATACATGAAGACAAAAATAAATAAATAGATAAAGAATTTATTTCATTTTTTACTTCTAAATTATTATCAAATTTTTTATTTAGTCTCTAAACTATCATTTGAGTCTATTAAGTACCTAAAGTATATAAATCAAAGGGCCAGGCTTGTCTCCAGTCCACTTTGTAGATTAGACGGTACTGTTGGGCCTGTGAGGCCCATCACGGGTCATGTTTTTATAATCCGAACAGTTCAATGTGTAGAGCTCGTCGGATACTTTACCCTTGTAAAAAATCATATTGATTGGATATTGATAGCTACTTGATCGAATCAGATTTTTGTCAACAATTTATTTTGAAAATTATATTTATCATTGACAGAAATCTGATCTAATCAAGTAGCTATTGATATCCGATTAACGTGATTTTTTTTAAAAGAGTATAGTACTCAACGATTTCTACACATTCAACACGGTTTGGATCATCGAAACATAACCGTGAGAGGCCCCACAAGTCCAACAACATACTATAGTCCAATCTCGGACTAGAGAGAAGTCTGACCGTAAATCAAAATTTATTTAGTTCTTGAACTATCAATTGAATTTATTAAGTCTCTAAAGTATTTAATTCAAACCTATTTAGTTCCTGAAAAAATTACAAAAATAAAATAAGTTTAAATAGGTACAATTTTTTACTAATTTATAATATTTATGAGTTTATATTTTATTTTTTAATCATTTTTTATACTAATAAATATATTTGAATTAAATACTTTAAAGAATTAATAGATTCCATCGATAGTTTAGGAACTAAATAAATTTTGATTTATATACTTTAGGAACTTAATAAATTCAATTGATAGTTTAATATAATTTGCCAATCTGTATCTATACTCTCTATATCTATACTTTTATACCATATATTAAGCAAAAGGGGGTTTTTAACCCCAAGCCTTGTGGGAGCTCCAAATTCCATTCTCCCAATTTATATTTCTTGATTTTTTGATTTAAAAAAAAAATCTTAGCATTTATTAACTTCTCCTAACTCTCAAGTATTACCCTCGTAATAACACTTTAATGCATTAAGAACAAGTATAAATTTTTTTTTTTACAATCTAACACATGAATTCCTTGAAAAGTCCCAACACATATGATTATTATTCCTCATAATAACACTTTAATGCATTAAGAACAAATATAAAAAAAAAATTTTGAAAAGTCTAACACATATGATTATTGTCAAAATATTAATCTTTAATATAATATAATTAAAAAAAGACATTTAATTCCTTAAAAAGTTCAACATATATGATTATTATCAAAATATTAAACTTTAATATAATATAAAAAAAGAAAAAAAGAAGACATTTAAAATTAAAAAAAAAATTAAAAATCACAATTCACATATATAGATAATTGTAAACACAATTCGTGCATAGCACGAGTGATATGCTATTATATATATAAGCAAATATAGTGGAGTATGAGAATTCTCCAAATTTTTAATGCTAAACTCTTATGGATTCTCTCTCCTACGTGTCATCTGATTCTTTCTCCAATGTGTCATCTCTCAAGTCTCCTATTTTACTTTTCCTAATATTTAATCATTTGTCAATTATCTATATTCAAAAGCCAAAAGCATTATATATATTTAAATGAAATGGTAAATATTTAGATATGAACAACAAATAGGTAGAGATAAAAAAATAAAATAGAAAGATAACTATTCAAATTTTAACTACAAAATAATATAAAGAGTCAAATAAAAGATTAGAGATAAAAAAATAAAATAGAAAGATAACTATTCAAATTTCAACTACAAAATAATATAAAGAGTCAAATAAAAGATTAAAAAATAACTAACGAGTCAATGAATTTTAAAAATAAAAAGTTAACTATTTATATATGAACAATTAAAAATATTTAAATAAAAAAATATTACAAGTCAAATAATTTTTAAAATAAAAAGATTATTATTTATATATGAACAAAAAACTAGAGATAAAAATATATACAAAAAAATATTAACTATTTAGATTTGAACTGAAAAATAAAAATTCAAATAAAAGATTAAATAAAATATTTAAATAAAAAAGATTAAGATTGAGATATAAATTCTAAAAACATGATAAATTTGTTAACAATCTATATTTACCTTATGTGAGTTTGTTGTAAAATTTCCATATGTTTCAGCTTAATCTTTGTAAAGTATATTTTCCGGTAGAACTTAATATTTTATTTTTTAAAATCATTAATTAATTATCCATATAAATTTTAAATATAATATAATTCCATAAATAGAAATGTAAATAAAAGATTAAAAACATTTAAATAAAAAATATTAAGATTGAGATATAAATCTCAAAAAGATGATAAATTTTTAACGATCTATATTTACCTTCGGTGAATTTGTTGTAAACTTTCCATATATTTCAGTTTAATCTTTTTAAATTTTATCTTCAAGTTGAACTTATTATTTTACCTCTTAAAATCATCAATTAATTATCCATATAAAGTTTAAATTTAATACAATTCCATATTTTGAATTGATAAAAATTCAAATAAAATATTAATATTCAAATAAAAAAGATTATGAGTCCGATAATTTTTAAAATAAAAAAGATAACTATTTATATATGAATAACAAAAATAATAGAGATGAAAAAATATACAAAAATAAAAATATAACTATTTAGATTTGAATTGCAAAATGAAAACTCAAATAAAAGATAACAAAATATTTAAATAAAAAAGATTAAGATTGGGATGTAAATATCCCAAAAAGATGACATTTTTTTAACGATCTATATATATCTTTTGTTAGTTTGTTATAGAATTCTCATATATTTATGCTTAATCTTTTTAAAATTTATCATCAAATTGAACTTAATATTTTATCTTTTAAAATATCAATTAATTAACCATATAAATTTTAAATATGATAGAATTTCATATATATCTTTTGTCTCGGCATAATCTTTTTAATATAAAAACAAGCTCCTAGAAAAGGAACCATGAATAGTTTAGTCATTAAACTCAATATAGATATACATAAAATGTCTAAAATATCATTTTCTATCAATTTACCTAACGAAAATAGGTCAATAGTTTAAATTAAAAACAAATAAAAAATTAAAGTTTAAATTAATAAAATTAAAAACTCATTATTTCTTTTGTTACAAAGACCAAATTTTGAGATTTTTTTATTTTTTATTTTTATAATTTTCCCTTATTATTTTTGTTAATTTTTGTTAAAGTAATGTAATGTTGACAGGTGTGCTCAAACCAGAAAGTAACCAACAGCAGCACACACCAACAAAAAAACAAAACAAAGAAATATTATGTTGAAAAAAAAAAAAAAACGCACAAAATTGTGCAGTTTTACCGCACAACAGTACCTGCTGTACAACAGACACCCTTTTTCCTTACGTTAGGGATATATATAATATCATACGGATAGGATCTTTTCAAAATATTTATAGATAAAAGATGAGTTTGACTGTAATTCAAATTTCTTCATCAAATTTATATCCTACTCAAAGATATTTTAAAAAATAAAAAATAAATTAAATTATAAATCTCAAAGCCTTACTTTCATGACAATATGGTGGCACATCTATTATTCTCTCATTTTATTTTCCTATTTTTTCCTCTTTTTTAATATATTTCACTTTTTAATTACTTAGGGATATATATAATATCATATGGATATGATTTTTTCAAAATATTTATAGATAAAAGATGAGTTTGACTCTGATTCAAATTCCTTCATTTTCAAAGATATTTCAAAAAATAAAAAATAAATTAAACTATAAATCTCAAAATCTTACTTCCATGACAATATGAAATTAGGCAAAAATATTGAAAAACAGGAGAACCATGCAGAGAAATTAAACAGGTGATTTAACTAATTATGCAAGATTTTTCTTTTGTGAAAAGAAATATATATTTGAAATCTTATATATGTTTTTTGCTCTATTTTTTCTTTTGCAGATTTTTTTTGTTTGTTTTAGTTTTAGTTTATTTGGTGTATTTAATTTTTTTTCCCTTCATAATATAAGTTAGTTGTTGAAATTATAATAATATAGTAGATGTGCTTATGCCTCCAAAATTTATTATTGATTTTTTTTTTTAAAATTTTACAACTACAATGTGCAGGAAAAAAATCTCTTAAAAAACTCCAAATTCTCAATTCTAACATCTCATTAAACTCTTTCTTAGGTGGCACATCTATTCTTCTCTCATTCTATTTTCCTATTTTTTAATATATTTCACTTTTTAATTACTTAGGGATATATATAATATCATATGGATAGGATCTTTTCAAAATATTTATAGATAAAAGATGAGTTTGACTCTAATTCAAATTCCTTCTTCAAATTTATATCATACTCAAAGATATTTCAAAAAATAAAAAATAAATTAAATTATAAATCTCAAAACCTTACTTGACAATATGAAATTGGGCAAAAATATTGGAGAACAGAAGAATCCTGCAGAGAAATTAAGCAGGTAATCTAACCAATTATGCAAGATTTTTCTTATGTGAAAAGAAATATATATTTGAAGTCTCATATTATGTTTTTTGCTCTATTTTTTGTTTTGCATATTTTTTTGTTTGTTTTAGTTTTAGTTTATTTGGTGTATTTAATTTTTTTCCCTTCATAATCTAAGTTAGCTGTTGAAATTATAATAATATAGTAGATGCGTTTATGCCTCCAAAATTTATTATTCATTTTTTTAAAATTTTACAACTACAACATACGGGAAAAAAATCTCTTAAAAAACTCAAAATTCTCAATTCTAACATCTCATTAAACTATTTCCTAGTTGGCACATCTATTCTTCTCTCATTCTATTTTTCTATTTTTTCCTCTTTTTTAATATATTTTATTTCACTTTTTAATTACTTAGGGCATAGATATATATAATATCATATATATAATATGGATAGGATTTTTTCAAAATATTTATAGATAAAAGATGAGTTTGACTCTAATTCAAATTCCTTCATCAAATTTATATCTTACTCAAAGATATTTCGAAAAAATAAATAAATTAAGCTACAAATCTCAAAACCTTACTTCCATCACAATATGAAATTGGGCAAAAATATTGGAGAACAGAAGAACCCTACAGAGAAATTAAACAGGTAATTTAACCAATTATGCAAGATTTTTCTCATGTGAAAACAAATATATATTTGAAATCTCATATTATGTTTTTTGCTCTATTTTTTCTTTTGCAGATTTTTTTGTTTGTTTTAGTTTTAGTTTATTTGGTGCATCTAATTTTTTTCTTCATAATCTAAGCTAGTTGTTGAAATTATAATAATATAGTAGATGCGCTTATACCTCCAAATTTATTATTCATTTTTTAAAAAATTTACAACTACAACGTACAGGAAAAAAGTAGCAATGGCAACAAAGGGCTAAAAGACCAATACAAAGAGTGACGTTTTGTGATGCAGTTGGAGTTCACCCATTTTTAAAAAAAAAAAATTGTACCAATCGAGAATAGTATTTGGAACATGTTCACGAGTTTGAAAGAAGTTTTTATTCAATCTCATTTATTTTTTATTATATTTTGTTCTTCAATTATATTAATTTGTGTGTTTGATTTTATTGTAATATATAAGGAGGGCACTCAATTTAAATTCGGATGTAAATAAACTTAATTATGTAGTAGCTCTAAAATATTTTTGCCTATATTTTTATTTTTTTATTTGAGATCTTCATGAGTTTAAATTTGTTTCTTTACATATATGTAGTGAGTAAAATTAAGTTTTTAAATGATAAGTTTTTCTTTTGCAGTAAAAAGTCAACTGCATAAAGGAATATTTGAAGCATAAGATTGGATTTCAAAATCCTTAATGAATATACAAATAAATTACTTTGTTTTCAACTCATAATACTCTTTGTATATATATATATATATAACGAAAACCAATTGTAGACAAGGTCATTTGGATCCATTCGAAGAGCAAAAACTCAATATACATGTTTTTTACTTAATTAATATTTAATAATTAATTTTAATTACATTATTGAATGTCATGCAATTTTTAAACAGATTGGATTCAATATGTGAATACTTCAATAAAAGTTTGGTTAATTTCTTATAAACAAAATTATTAGTATTCAACTATGTTTGTGTTGAAATTATAAACACATTACATATTAATGATCAAAATTTTAAAATTTAATTTGAATAAATATGTTTTATGTATTTAGACAAAAATCATAGGTAAGAAATTATTTTCTATGATTGTTGAATTTTATATTCACGTGTCACTGTCATAGAAATATTTATGTCATGCGCGTTCTATGGTTGAGACTTTATTATTTAAAATGAAGAATTATATTATCATATAACATAAAGAAAAAATAAAACTAACTAAGATGTTAAAAAAAAAGTGATGCTATTTTTTTATTTTTTATTTTTCTTATTTAGTAGCTTCAAAATACGAAAGTTGTTGAAATTTATAGGTTATAGACACAAAACAAATTTTAAAAAAATAAAAAAGTGATCCTTGAATTTTCTTTGTAATTAAATAGCTTTAAAATACAAAAACTGTTAAAAATAGAGTTAAAATTTGTATAATAAGATAACATAGATATTTATTTTTTTAACTACACAAAATTTAAATTTTAAAAAATTATAGATTGCATTTAACTCTTATATAACGTTAATTTACTATGGTTCTTATTTTTGAGTTTTTTTTTTTACCAATTTTAACAAATTATAGGTGGCATTTTACTCTTGTCTAATTTTTAAACTACTATTCTCTGTGGTTCTTCTATTATTAGAATTATATTAGATATTGTTTTTCTTATCAAGTTTATCTTATCTTATTTTTGAATTTTTAAATTTCAACTTTGATTTTTTTTTTCAATCTTCATTTGATATTTACTAAATTTCTCTCTACCTCATTTTTCTAGGATTTATCTAAATTTCTCTTTCTATATTCTTATAATTTATCTTCACATTTACACTTGATCTTTTTTTTAAAATCTTTATCTTATATTTACATGATATATTCTTATTCTTGATTTTCAATTAAGTTTATTCTTTTTTTAGGATTTATCTAAATTTTACTTTCTATATTCTTATAGTTTATCTTCAAATTCTTACTTAATTTATTTTTTATTTTTATCTTATATTTATAGAATCTCACCTGATCGTTTTTTTTTTAGTTGAGATCAATCAAATCTATTATTTAAGTACCTATCTAAAATATCATAGAATTTTGTTATTAATATTTAACATATTTAGTATTGTTTACCACCTTTTGTTACTTGCCCGTGCTACCACTAGTTTACCTTCTGTGAGTTTGTCGTAGAATTCTGATATATTTCAGCTTAATCTTTTTAAATTTTATCTTCAAGTTGAACTTATTATTTTACCTTTTAAAGTCATCAATTAATTATCCATATAAAGGTTAAATTTGATAAAATTCCATATTTTGAATTGATAAAAATTCAAATAAAAGATTAATATTTAAATAAAAAAGATTACGAGTCAGATAATTTTTAAATACAAAGATAACTATTTATATATGAATAACAAAAAAAATAGAGATGAAAAATTATACAAAAAAAGAAATATAACTTTTAGATTTGAATTGTAAAATGAAAATTAAAATAAAAGATGACAAAATATTTAAATAAAAAAGATTGAGATTGGGATATAAATATCCCAAAAAGATGATAATTTTTTTAACGGTCTATATTTATTATTTGTTAGTTTGTTATAGAATTCTCATATATTTTAGTTGAATCTTTTTAAAATTTATCTTCAAGTTGAACTTAATATTTTATCTTTTAAAATAATCAATTAATTATCCATATAAATTTGAAATATGATAGAATTTCATATATATCTGTTGAAAACAAGTCGGAATCATGAACAGAAGATTTTGGGGAAAAACAATCAACATCGAGCCATTTCTAATCCATTTTCGGTGCTTAAAAATCTTAAATATTTGCTTTACATTTTAAATATGTACTTGCATGACTTTTTGCATTTGTGAGAAAGTGAGTTTATATAAATAGATATTATTATTTTTAATTTTTTTTGTTACAATCTGTTTTTTTCTTTATTTCTTTCTTTTTGCTAATAATGTATCATTAAATTGAGATTTTATTTATTTATTTTGTTAAAGCGCTACTATTATCAATTTGTAACTCTTTCACTTATTGACTATTTGCGTTTAATTTTTTAAGATGTTAGATTGAAAATGAAGAACACATCAAAATTTATTAGATATGGGTTTATACTTTAAATATATTCGTTAGTTGATTTTTATTGTTGATTATCCTATTGAAATAACTCATGATTAAATTTATTTTCAGGAACTAATTTTTTGAACTAAACCATAAATTTCTTCTTGTTAATTTTTTTTTTTTTATATTCAAATTCAAAGTTTGAGCAAATGGAAGAGATCTCATATAAAAAATGTTAATTTTTTTTGAATAATTTAAATATTTATATTCTTTATATTTGTCAATTCAACTTTAATGCATTATCAAACTTTTTTTTTTAATTATTCCAAACCTATTTATGTTTAATGAATCAATATAACTAAAAAAAAAATAGCATGTAAATTTTTTTTAACTACTAACTGAATATAATGGGAATTAAAATTAATTTTATTTTAATTCATTATATTATGTAGGATGATTAGTGTAATATCTACTATTGATTAATTAAAATTAGTGTTACTTTTATTTAATATTAGTCATTTTGATTAATTATAATATGCCTTTGTTACTCTACTTTTGGTTGTCTGAAATAATTCTTAGATAAATTAGCTATTATTTATGTGATGATTTACTTAATTTATGATAGTTTTTTTAAAAATTTCAATAATGTGAAATATTATTTATTTTTAATGATGTGAAATAAGATTTATATTCACAAACTAAATAAAAATATTAAGAAATACAATCAAATAACAAATTTTTTTTTTAGTGATTATTGACTTTCTAAAATCCCATGTATCGCACGAGTGACCACTAATAACTCAACAGTAGAATGTGAAATAAATAAAAAAAAAAAACAACACTTAGTTGCCGTTTGTCAAAATTTATAATTTTGTTTACAAAAAACATTTACTGATTGTTAATGGTCAAAAATGATGGCCGATCAATAGTTACAAATGATAGTTGAAAGTAATTTTCAATAAAAAGTGGTGGTCAAAGATGATTACTGGCAATAAGATATGGTTGGTGGCGATGAAAGGTGATTAGCAGTTGAAGAATATAGTGGCTGAAGGTGGTTGCCGGATGCTGTCTTTGTTGGTAATGGTAGGCGATAACAATGAGAAGGAATGGCAACGAGGCAGGTTTGGAGCGGATTTGTCGTCCTCCAACCCATATCATATCGGGGTTGGGAATGTGTTAGTTTTGTAGTTTTAAAAATAAAAAATTAATAAAAATTAAAGATAATAAAGTATATTATAGATAATAATTTATCATTAGTGAAAGTTAAAAGATGTAATATGATAAATAAATGAATGAAAATGAATATTAACTATAATATTTTAGTTTTATTCTATTAAATAAATTAAATAATATAAATATTATGCATAAAAATATATTTAATAAATAAATTTAAGATTG
>NW_021026827.1:191846-203109 GCF_004153795.1 Camellia sinensis | reverse complement strand
ATATATAGATATATATATATATATGTATTAGCGCGATTTGCAAGTTCTCCACAGCTCCGGCCATGGAGGAAGCTAGGATTAGAAGAGAGAGACGAGATAGAAGATGAACAGTTGAAGGAGAGTTGAAGGAGGAGAGTTGATAAGATGCAGAGAGAGATCGTCGGAGCTTAGGAATGACACAGCTCTGGCCATGGAGGAAGCTAGGGTTAGAAGTGAGAGACGAGAGAGAAGATAAATTTTGTATCTGGATTGTGTATATGTGAGGGTATAATAGTCTGATAAAATATTTAAATAATAAATTTTGTCCTTTATGCAAGATTTTATAATTATGAGGGGGTTTAGAAAGTATAATTTTTTTCTTAGTCCTTCTAATAATGAAAGGAAGGTAAAGGGGGTTTATAGCCAAATTTCCCTATTTTTAATAGGGTAGTTAGAAATTTTGTAAAACATGTGTTATCTGATAGAAAATAATAAGTGTATTTTAATTTTGTGCGTAGATTTATACTCTTAAAATATAAATTTATAGGTATGGATCTGAATTTTTTTATGTCTGAAATAGGAGTTTGAGTTTTTTTTGTTTTTTCTTGATTTTGACATAGATTTTTAGATTTTCGACATCCATAATAGTTCTCTTCTCTCTCCAGCCTTCTCTTATACCATTATAGGTATCCTTCCTCTCAACTCTAATTCCCAGTGATGTCCGAAGTATGATAGTGGCAGCGGAGTTGAGCAGTGGCGACGGGGACGACGTAACAGGGACAACGGGCTTTCAAGAAAATCTTGCTTGGTGTGATGTAGATCTTACTTTCTAGATCACATCTTTGAAAAAATCAGTGATTTTTCTTATATCATAATTGGTTTTTTTGAAGAATTTATTTATTGTTTTCCGTTTGTTGTATAGTTTGTATGGTCCTTTGAGATCTTGTTTTTGTAGGTTGTTGTTTTAATATAAATGTTTTCTATATTCAAAAAAAAAAACCTTAGAGAGGGAGAGTATTTTATTTTAATAGTGTAATTAAAATGTGTTATTAAAATATTTATTATGTAAAAGTGAGATCCGCAACTATGCCCTGGTTTGGCAAATTTCCTAGACTAAATAATCACAAAAAGACAAAAAAAAAAAATAAAAAAATCAAAAAAGCCAAATAGTCAAAAAAGTCAACAAAAAATTTGTCATTCTAAAGCCAAAAAGTTAAAAAAACAAAACAAACAAAAAGTTAATTAAAAAAAATCGTTACCAAACAACCCTTATATATTTACGTCAAATATAAAAAAATAAAAGAATAATTACCAAACCATCACCAGTATACATTTGCATATCATACATATAAATCTTGCTTTTTGTGATATAAAACAACTAATTAAGTTTTTGAATGCAAGTTTTTCTGACATATCCTTCCAATTGATATTGTAGTTAATTTAGGCCTTATTTGGGAAGCAGTCGGATTAGCTAAAAAGTCAAAAAATTATTAAAAAAGTCAAAAAGCTAACAATCTATACCAAAAATTCAAAGATTCTATTTTCTCTCTACTTTTTGCACATCTTTTCATAAAAAATCAAAAAATCATACCAAGCATACTAGTTTTTTTAGCTCATATTTTAGCCAAATAACTAAAAAATTACTAAATTAGTTTGTTCCCAAACGAGGCCTACTTAATTTTCTTGTGATGTTGATATTAGGTATGATTTTATCTATTTTAGTTTTAGTTTTTTTTTTTTTTTTTTTTTTTTTGGCAAAGTACAAGTATTATCGATAGGGACATGTTCTTCTCCTGTCTGCAAATGGATCGGAGGGTGTTGTTAGATTATGGTGGGTCCTAATTTAAGCTCATTTTGATAATTCAAACTGTTTAATATTTAAGACCCATCTAGTATATCATACCTATAAAAAATCAATTTGATCAAATATCGATAATCACTTGATCAGATCATATGTCTGTCAATAATTTATTTTGAAAATCATACTTGTTATTGACAGAAATATAATCTGATCAAATATTTATTAATATTCAATTAATATTTTTTTCAAGAATAATATACTCGACAAACTCTATACAATAAATTATTTGTATCGTTGAGATGAATCTACATCAAAGCCCACTATTTCTCAACAACACCGATTGGCGGCCTGGAGAGGAGTGTATCCCTTATTAATAATATATGCAACCATTGGGAATAGATCTAATATATTTTTATATATAATTCAGTAATAAATTCGAGTGTTTTCTTTACTTTAGAAATATCTTCTAGAGTAATTAATTTTGAAAACAAAAACTATCATGCTTAGAACGTATTCAAGATTAAGATAATATTTTTCAAACTATTATCATATAATGATTTTAAATTTTTGAAGTTAAATAACAAATCAAAAATAATTGAAAAAATTACCAAAAAAAAATCCTAGAGTTTAACCTTTATAACAAATTAAACCTTGAGTTTTAAATTTTATCAATTTAAATCTTAAAATTTTAATTTATTTTTAATATAAACTATTTGCCTATTTTCATTAAGTAAAATTCACGAAAAAAAGGGTAAATTACAAATACACCCACTGAAGTTTCCTTAAAGTACAGATTGTCTGCTGTAGTTTGAAAAATTACAAATTGTTAAAAAAAATTATTTAACAAAATTAACTAAAAAAAAGAAATTCATAATCACTCTCCTAAACAATAATAAAATTACCTAAATTATTGATTGAAACATATTTATAACATTATTAAAAACTATTAATTAACTTAATAATTTATTAATAAAATGGGCGATTTGTTAGAAAATTAGAAACCTCAGGAAGTGAATGTAATTTCCAGAACCACAGGAGGCGATTTGTAGTTTAATCAAACCTCATGGAGTTTATTTGTAATTTACCCCAGAAAAAATGATATTTTAGTCATAAAAATCAATGAAAAATAATATTTTAGACATTCTATGTGTACCTATATTGAGTTTAATGACTAAAATATTTTTTATGTTAATTTTACTAAACAAAAATAGATGAATTGTTTAGATTTAAAACAAATCAAAAGATTAGGATTTAAATTAATAAAATTAATAATTCATGATTTATTTTGTTACAATACTCAAATCTCGGAATTTTTTTATAATTTTCCCAAAATAATTTTGTATTTAATTATGATACCCAAATATATGATCATTTTAATATTATTATTATTATTAGTATATATAAGTGCAGAGGGTTTATTTGCCTGAGAGCGTCTACCACAAACTGGTTCTTTCCATTTTACTACTGCGAAAAACCCGCTAAAACGTCTCCCCTGCTTCAATAACCCCATATGCCCGTTTGTTTGGAGTTATAGGGAGGGGATTGAGATTATTAATTGGGGTGTTTGTTTTGAGAGATGGGGAGGGAACTATTAATCCCTTGATATTAGTAGTCTCTTTGGAAGGGGGATTAGTAAGGAGGAGGTAGAGATGGTATTAGAAAAATAGTGAGGGGATTAGAATTTTTTTTATTTTTTTTAAATATAATGTTTAATTTTTTTATTTGTTTTATTATTTTGTATAAAAATAATTTAACAATTCCTCACTATCAATTCTCTCACTATTAATCTCCTCCATTCTATCTCTGAAAACAAACGAGGCCATAATGTTGTGCACTAATTTAATATTTATTTTAAATTTATCATCTAGTGTAAAATTGCTATTATGCAAACTTAGATTGAAGTCTTTATTATTAAAAAAGTTCAGTGGTGATATAGATTATTAAAATTGTAACACTAATGGTAGCTCTAATAAGTTGACAGTGTAAGAAAAAAAAAAATAAAAACAAAAACAAAAAATAAAATAAAGTCAAACCATCACATAAACGACAGGGTTCATATAATGTCACCTCATTACTGATATATTAATAGTATTAAATTAGTGATATATTAATAGTATTAAATTAGTGATGTAAAACATTTTTTAAAAAAGTTTTTGCTATTGTTTATTTGAATAATTTTTAACGTAATCAACATGTTCAACGGATGGAGTCGTCTCAATTTCATGGTGGACCCAGCGCATGGGACCACCGGCGCACTACTATGACCTATTACTTAAATATTTAATTAAAAAAATTCATTTTTATATAATTTCTCAGGTGTATTGTAATGCAACGTTCAAAGTTGAAAATTTTGATAGAACTTAAAATTTTCGGCATGTAAAAAACATGAGGTGAAAATTTTGATTTCTTGACTTAAGACTAATTCAGCCTCGAATTGAGGTATACCTATAGAAAATGAAGCAAGTGGATGAAACAAATATGGTGATAAATATTATTTCTTTTTTCTGCAAAGTAGGTGCCAGTTTAGCTGTTCTCAAATTTTTTTTAATCTATTTATATTTGTTATAATATCGAGAAGGAAAATATTATATTATGTATATATTTAATATTACGTATATATAATAAAAAAATTCGGATAGGTTAGTGGAAGCAAACCCATGTGATGGTTGGAATAAAAAAATAAATAAATAATGTGTAAAAATATGAAAGTGGAGAACAAAACTTATGTAATAAACTAAGGAGAAAAATAGAAAATTGGTGGTTCGATTGATTTTGCAGTTGAAGGTAATGAAAAAAAAAATAATAAAATATGTAGTATGATATTGAGATGGCAATGGGTTTGTGGGCAACGGTATGAGATGGCGGCTATGGCTGGAGTTGGGAGATGTAGCGGAACTTTGGCCAGTAATAGAGGAATATGGAGAAATTAATGGAGGAAGGAGGAGATTATTATGAAACGATACTGATAGAAAAATATGGCAGTGAATCGAGTCGAGATCCGAGGGTGGCCAAGATAAGGTTGTCACCTGTCAGTAAACAAAGAACACCAAGAGTTTAACCTATAACTCTGATATTATGTTACAAAAGAGAGATAAAGATAATATTATATTATGTATATATTTAATATTTGTGTATATAAGCCTTATTTATATAGGAGAAGAGAAATTTAAATATGATAATTAATATAATATGATGTGTATGATAAAAAAATATATAACTATTATATTTAACAATATTATTGAGTGGTCTTATCTAATCTAGTTAAATGAGGGGAGATGGTCTCATTTATAATGGGAAATGTGGGATTAGAATATACAACTTTTAAAATATAGTTGTTGAAGAAATATGATCGATGAAAAAATATAATTGCTAAAAAATATGACCGCATTTGAAAAAAATGAAACCCAAAATAATTTTGTATTTAATTATGATACCCAAATATATGATCATTTTAATATTATTATTATTATTAGTATAAATTGGAAACTTAGATAAATTTTTAGGGTTGCGACTGCACCCCTCCCCATCCATTCTTGAGTTTTATTCACCACCCTTGCATAACAATCAAACATTGTCATAATGAAATATTAGTTATTTCTCTCTATTATATTAGAAATTATCACATTAGTTAAGGAGATCACTTGGCCATGTATTTATCTAATGAGATTATGTCATTATGTCACTTTTCTACTATTTTTTATTTTATTTTTAGGACCATGAAATTATTAAGCCATTGTTATTGATTGGGTCTGTTGCTAATGTGGTGTTATCGGAAAACAGGACTTATTATAGGGTTATTTTCTCCGTCTTGTAGCTGTGTATAGTTGGATTGTAGTTGTCTAATTTCATGTAATTATTTTTATAGTTGTAATTAATCTATTATCATTTAGCATTATGCATTATATATATAAACTTAAATATATGATAGTTTAATTATTTCTATCATAGATATCATTTTGAATACTAAAATTTCATCAATACAGTTACATCTGATAGTAAATATGTATATATAAAATTTGCTAATTTTGTTCTTATAAATTAACTTAATTGGGTTGCAGATTAGAGAAGCAAGGCCAAAGGTGACACTTGTTGCTAGAATGGCAGTATCAATTGGAAACTACGACTACATTTTTGATTGGGAATTCTAGACCGATGGTTTAATACGCATTAAGGTCACCTTCTAAAACACTTTCACTCTTGATTAGAGATTTTCTGTTTTCACTCCTCTATTGTAATTTAAAATTTGTTAGAAATGGTGGGAAAAATTCTGGGTAAAAATAGAATTTTTTCTTAACTTTGATCTAATTTTTAGGTAGGACCCGAGCGTCGATTTTCGTGGGTCAAAGTGGTAACGCGTTCTATGCTGCGTTGTGATTCACGTGGTATATTTGGTTGCTCAAAACCATTATCGAGTGAATGAAAAATTGAAGCCAAAGTGTGCTCCATGAAAATGGAGTTTTGGTGGAAATTCCTTAAGGTTGGAAAATGGCTTGTCCTACATTGATTTGGTGAGAAATTTTGAATGGGTTTATAAGGCATGGGATTGGAACTTGGGGTGTGCCCCAAGGGATATCCAAGTTTTGTAGAGAGAGAGGTTATGGGCAAAATGTGCTACACCCATTGGACTCAAAAATCACCACACGCGCACCACCGTCCGTCTAGTCGAGCGGGCTGGGCTTAGGCCCTGGTATGTGGTTGGACTTGTTCGGCCCAATGTTAATCTTTTTGGGCAAAAAACATTTGAGTTTATATTATTTATTTTGAAATAAAATCTATCCGTTTTTATTTCAAAATTCTGGGTTGAAATTAAATTCAAATTTTGTAATGCACCTCTCTACAAAATTATGTCCATACAGAATACAGATTTCAAATATGTTTAATTTTCAAATTCAATTACAAAAATAAACAAATAAAAAAAAAAATAAAAACAAAAACAAAAAATAAAATAAAGTCAAACCATCACATAAACGACAGGGTTCATATAATGTCACCTCATTAGTGATATATTAATAGTATTAAATTAGTGACGTGAAACATTTTTTAAAAAAGTTTTTGCTATTGTTTATTTGAATAATTTTTAACGTAATCAACATGTTCAACGGATGGAGTCGTCTCAATTTCATGGTGGACCCAGCGCATGGGACCACCGGCGCACTACTATGACATATTACTTAAATATTTAATTAAAAAAATTCATTTTTATATAATTTCTCAGGTGTATTGTAATGCAACGTTCAAAGTTGAAAATTTTGATAGAACTTAAAATTTTCGGCATGTAAAAAACATGAGGTGAAAATTTTGATTTCTTGACTTAAGACTAATTCAGCCTCGAATTGAGAACATGAGGTGAAAATATGGTGATAAAATTTTCGGCATGTAAAAAACATGAGGTGAAAATTTTGATTTCTTGACTTAAGACTAATTCAGCCTCGAATTGAGGTATACCTATAGAAAATGAAGCAAGTGGATGAAACAAATATGGTGATAAATATTATTTCTTTTTTCTGCAAAGTAGGTGCCAGTTTAGCTGTTCTCAAATTTTTTTTAATCTATTTATATTTGTTATAATATCGAGAAGGAAAATATTATATTATGTATATATTTAATATTACGTATATATAATAAAAAAATTCGGATAGGTTAGTGGAAGCAAACCCATGTGATGGTTGGAATAAAAAAATAAATAAATAATGTGTAAAAATATGAAAGTGGAGAACAAAACTTATGTGATAAACTAAGGAAAAAAATAGAAAATTGGTGGTTCGATTGGATTTGCAGTTGAAGGTAATGAAAAAATAATAATAAAATATGTAGTATGATATTGAGATGGCAATGGGTTTGTGGGCAACGGTATGAGATGGCGGCTATGGCCGGAGTTGGGAGATGTAGCGGAACTTTGGCTAGTAATAGGGGAATATAGAGAAATTAACGGAGAAAGGAGGAGATTATTATGAAACGATACTGATAGAAAAATATGGCAGTGAATCGAGTCGAGATCCGAGGGTGGCCAAGATAAGGTTGTCACCTGTCAGTAAACAAAGAACACTAAGAGTTTAACCTATAACTCTGATATCATGTTTCAAAAGAGAGATAAAGATAATATTATATTATGTATATATTTAATATTTGTGTATATAAGCCTTATTTATATAGGAGAAGAGAAATTTAAATATGATAATTAATATAATATGATGTGTATGATAAAAAAATATATAACTATTATATTTAACAATATTATTGAGTGGTCTTATCTAATCTAGTTAAATGAGGGGAGATGGTCTCATTTATAATGGGAAATGTGGGATTAGAATATACAACTTTTAAAATATAGTTGTTGAAGAAATATGATCGATGAAAAAATATAATTGCTGAAAAATATGACCGCATTTGAAAAAAATAATAAATATTGTACGTCCATATGTCACTTCATTTTATATATTTTTTTGGGGGTAATGCTCAAAGAGGTGGGTATTATATGTAAATTATAATATTTTTGAGATTGATTCTCAGAAATGTTATAATTCAATCTCATGGGAGTCATAACAAAAAAAAAAACAAAAAAAACAAAAAAAAAAACAAAAAAGAGTTATAACTAAACACCACATAATGTATAATCAAAGAGTTCTTAGTTCTTAGATCATAACTAAAATAATAACATAATTAATATCGCAAAAAATCATAAATAATACTACAATATGTATAATCAAAATCATAATCAAATTACACTACAAGAATTAACACTTTTGCCGACTAAAAATTTAGTCGGCAAAAGTCCATTTTTAGTCGGCAAAAGTCATCCGCGACTAATTTTTTTGGTCGCCACTTTGGTCGCCAATTGAGGGTCGCGGAAAGTAATTAGCGACTAAAAAGTTTTTTAGCCGCGAAAAAGTCATATTTGCCGACTAGATTTTTGGTCGCTAAATATATAATTACTGCGACTAATTCATTTAGTAGCTAAAGCATTTTAGTCGCGAAAAGTCATATTTGCCGACTAAATTTTTGGTCGCTAAATATATAATTACTCCGACTAATCCATTTAGTCGCTAAAACATTTTAGTCGCGAAAAGTCATATTTGCCGACTAAACTTTTGGTCGCTAAATATATAATTACTGCGACTAATCCATTTAGTAGCTAAAACATTTTAGTCGCGAAAAGTCATATTTTCCCGACCAAATATGTTAGTCGCCAATTCGCACATTTAACGACCAAATAGTTTGGTCGGCAACTGAGGCCCGTTTCCACAACCATAAAATTTGGTTGCCAATTGTCACATTCCACGACTAATAAGTTTGGTCGGCAAATGGCACATTCCACGACCAGAAAAGTTTGGTCGGCAATTGTCACATTCCACCACCAAATATGTTAGTCGGGGAAAAAAAATGTTTGCGCAACTAAAACTTTAGTCGGAAATTGACCTATTAGCGACAAATTCCTTTTTAGTCGCCAAAATTAATGATTTTAACGACTAATTATTTTGTCGACAAAAGTATTAGTTATCTTTCCCAACTAATCAATTGGTCGCCAAAACAAAAAAAACAAGATCAACATTTGGTCGCCAACATCCAACAAAATAAACATGTAATTCATAATAATTCATCCAATTCATTCAATATAATATGTAATTTGCAAGCTTCATTCAAATCAACTGAATCATGAACAATTGACAAAATATAAATCATCCAAGCCTAAACTTGTTTAATGAAAGTCATCAACTATTATAAACTTTCATCCACAAGTAATTTCAAAGATACATATTCCTCCAATTAAAAATCCACTTGTAATCTATATAATTATCCAAGTCACATCCATCTAGCATAACAATTTAAAACATAACAATTAGTTGTTATTATGTTTTAAATTGTTATCCATGCTCAGCTATCAAAAAATATACACACTAGTAGTCTATCTAAATATTTTTCATACACATTCATCCAAAAAAAATAACTACTACTCCTCCCAAATATTTTCCATACACATCTATTCAAAAATATATATTCCTTCCAAAAATGCTTATAGTGCCCATTAGTCCTGTACAATTTAGCTTCGTGCACGAGATCATCCATCTGTACCAAAGAAAATGAAAAATAATGTCAGGTAACTTTTGGTTAAAAATATTTGCACATAACTTTATTGTAAAATTGGACAAAAAATATTTTTTCTACATGGAAAGTAAAGGAAACATTAACAAATTAAATGACAATCAATACCATTTTGTAAATTAAACATCATTCATATGTATATATCAATTATAACTATTGTTCCACAATATGCCAATATTGACCTATGCTTCAACAATGGAAACTAAGTTAAAATAGTCTTTCTACTTCTGAATAGTCTATATGCTTTGGTTGAACTTTTATTTGGAGAAGGGTAAGTGTGAGAGCGGAGTGGAAGATACGAGGTTGTGATTATCAACACAAGTTCCAGCAAAACAACAAACCCATATCATCAGAAGCATATTACCAACACCAAACAAAAAATTAAAACACTTACCTTCAACTCATATTTTTTATGCTACTTATTTTGCATTCAGGTAAGACAAAATGTTTTTAGGAGTCAAGGGTTGTGAAGGGTTTGAAGCTAAGCTGCTGATGGGTCTTGTGGACATTTTCTAAGTTGCAATTGATTGGTTTTCAGGATGTTGCTTATTGAAGGGTAGCATCTGTACATACTATGTCAACAAATTGTGTGTGTGATGGGGATATTATCTCTTCTTTGATTAAAGAAGAGTGTTAACCAAGTTAAGAGCAATGGTTGAGAGGAGGACAAAAGGTTTGGAAACTGCCAAAACACTCAATGAGACCCCTCTGGTCCTCTCTCCTCTCATGAGTACATCCCAAGTTAATTTTCCATCACATTTCTCTCTCTCTCTCTCTCTCTCTCTCTCTCTCTCTTATGTAAAAACTATGTTCATAAATATATTAATATAAAATGAAGCACACTTCATCTACATCACATTTAGAAGTTATAACAAAGCTGAAGTTTACAGAAACTTCTGTATGTAGAAAAAGATTGATATTTTTTTATGATTATTAGAAGGAAATAAAAGCACCACACAAGGGCACAATAATTATATATATATATATATATATAGACAATGAGTTGTGCTAATAAGTTGGGTAGTGAAGGGCTGAGATGGGCCATCATTGTTGCAGCAAACAGAAAGTCAAGAGGGGGCTGTGGTCTCCTGAAGAAGATAAGAAGCTCATCACATACATCAGCAGCCATGGCCATGGCTGTTGGAGTTCTGTTCCTAAACTAGCAGGTATGAATTCTACTTGTTATTTCTTGTCTCATTTCAAGAGAGGGATAGAAGAAGGAAATCGAATACAGGTGCTGAGCTTGGCTGATCCCTAAGAGTCTGGTGTTATTTCACTGCACTATAGGACTTGCTCAAGATCTATTTTATACTTAGTATTGTCATTTCTAGAAATCAATGACTGGATTTTGGAACAAATATTGAGTTTAACGGTGACACAAGT
>NW_021026827.1:158761-178194 GCF_004153795.1 Camellia sinensis | reverse complement strand
CTTCGTAAGAGAGAACAACAGGTTTGCAGATTCATTAGCAACTCTATCTTCTATGATAGACATCCCGTCCGGAGTCCGGATGCGTCCAGTCATTATTGATCAGAAGTTTGTGCCAGCATACGAGTCAATTTTCGTCATAGATGAGGTTCAAGACAAAAACCCTTAGTATTATCATATTTGGAATTTCCTTGAAAAGGAGACATCCACCAGGGGCAAATGCCAAAGACAAACGAGGAATACGGCATCTGGCCATCCAATTCATCATCTGCAGGGGTAAACTGTATAAAAGAGGAAATCTGGGAATGCACAAGCTGTGCGTTGAAAAAGAGGAATCGAAGCGCCTCATGGAAGCCATCCATGGGGGAGAGTGTTGCGCGTATATGAACAGTGTGATGTTAGCCCGGAAGATCCTCTGACAGGGTTATTACTGGTCAACTATGGAGGAGGATTGCATTGGTTTTGTACAGCGATGCCACAAATGTCAAATCCATGCCAATCACATGAATATCCCTCCGTCAAAGCTCTACAACATGACTTTGCCATGGCCTTTCTCAGTCTAGGGAATTGATGTTATCGGCACAGTCACGCCAAAGGCGTCAAATGGGCATGAGTTCATTCTAGTGGCGATTGACTATTTTACGAAGTTGGTGGAAGCTTAATCTTATGTCGTGCTGAAGGCATCACATGCAGCCAAGTTTATCAAAAATAACATCATCTGCCGGTATGGGGTTCCGAATGAAATCATCTTATATAATGGCTCGCACTTCAAGAAAGAGGTGGTGGATTTGCTTAAAAAATACAACGTGGCCTTTCACAAGTCATCGACTTATAGACCACAGACCAATGGAGTTGTTGAGGCCGCAAACAAGAATATTAAGAACATATTGTGAAAGATGGTTGAGACCTACATGGACTAGCTGGATAAACTACTGTTCACGCTCTGGGGCTATAGAACATCGATTCAGACATCTACAGGGGCAACCCCCTATTCTCTCATCTATGGGATAGGGGCCATTCTGCCAATTGAAATTGAAGTATTGTCACTGCAAATTATGGCCGAGTGTCAGATCGTAGAGACAGATTGGCAACAGAGTAGGTTTGAAGAGTTGATGTTGTTTGATGAGAGAAGACTAAGGGCATTGTATCATGTTTAGGGCTACCAACGAAAGATTGCTAGGGTTTTTAACAAGAAGATCAAGTCCAGAAATCTCAAAGAAGGAGACATGGTACTAAAAGACAATTGGGCTCCCATCCATGACCCTATGGGCAAGTTCAGACCCAATATGATTGATCCTTACATTATCAAATCTATTTGGTCAGGAGGGGCGATCATCCTTATGGACCTGTAACGACCCCAAAATCTGTATCCGAAATTACTTTTATGTCCTTGTGGGTTAATGCATTTTAATTTAATGATATCTGTTCAAACTGAGGAATTATTTATTGAGTCACGGCTTTAAAATTTAAATTACCGACCTCTATGGGTTCAGAAATCAAAATTGAGTACTTGGGTATGTTAATCGGAATTTTTAGAACTATTTGGAAAAAATAATTGAAAATCTAATTTGTCTGATTCGTTAATGCACGTTTGGGTGGTTAATTTGGTACTGTAAATTGAGGGCCTTAGAGGCTTCAGAAACCATAACAGAGGACATATTTATGATCAGCGTAATTTTTAGAGTCATTTGGAAGGTTTAATTGGAATTTGATTTCGTACGATTCGTAAGGCCACATTTGGCTCTCCCTATTGTGTTCGGTTTGTGTGTGTGTATTTATATAATGGATGCCTTATGAGTTGATGGACTCATCTCTTAGAATCAAGAATATCTAGAGAAAAGGGGGAGCCACATGAGAGAGGGAGAGATAGAGTACTCAAAGAGAAGAAGGAAGGAAGAGCTTGAGAATGAAGAGGAAATAGGGGGAAATTGATGGAATTAAAGTAGACTTCAAGAGATTGGCTCAAGGTATGTGAAATCAACCTAACCCCTTAAGATTGATCGATTACTAGTTTAAATTCATGACCTAAAATGAAGAGAAACCACCTAATTGAGTTGGGGTTGAGAAATATAAGTTTAGATGAACTCTTTTCATGAATTGAACCTTGATTCCTTAAGAGTTGTTTAGTTGAAGAGTTAAATTCTTTATAATGGTTTATCTTGAGGTTGATTATGGAAGTTGAGTTCCCATCTTGAGGTTTTGCATAGTCATCCATATATGTGAATGAAGATATATGTAAATATGTAAGAAGTGAGCTTGAATCCCAAACAATGGCTATTTTATGCTTTTCGTGTTCTAATTCTTACCCTTGTTTTTGTGCTTGGGAATTGGGTAGTATTTTGAGATTATGATGCTTACTGGAAGCTAAGAATGTGAAATTGATCATGTATTAAAGGGTTTTGGGCTTGGAATTGCATGAAATTGAAGTTTGGTTTTAAAAATGAGAAGTTCCAAATCAAAGAGCCATTTTCGGGCTGAAAATTACCCAGGGCCGCACGTGCGGCGGGTCTTCCCGTACGTGCGGCAGTACAGTCCCAAAAATAAAGTTGAATTTGCTAAAAAAGCACGTTCTCCCGCACGTGCGGCCCCATTCCCGCACGTGCGGCTCTGTTTCCCGCACGTGCGGGAGACAGCTCTGTTCAGCCAACTTTGAATAAGCATATCTTTTGCCTCCGGACTCCGTTTTGAGTGATTCTTGAGCCTAAAATCAAGCTCCAGAAGTCTAGTTTCTAATGGTAGTGGTCTCACTCCCAAATTCTAAATACAGAAATATTTATGCCCAAATTACTAAGAGTTGCTCACTTTCTGTCTACCGATTTTGTACCATTTCTTCGTCTGAACCATTTTCTTATCGATTATTCCTATTTTCTGAGGCGTGGATTATAACCTACTAAGGACTAAGGAGTTTAGAACCGATATGACTATTGATTAAAGAATAAGAAAGAGATTTGTTTTCTTCTCATATTATGTTATGTGCATTGTGTTTGTAGGTCAAGACGAGGACATCGTTCCACCGCTATCAGAGACGTACCACTGTGAGTAATAGTACTGCAGTAGTACATTTTTCTTACCGTTAGTAATTAACATTAACGTTCTGTTACCTTGAAGTTAACTTTATTGATTCGTGGTGAACAAATGGAACATGTGTGCACCATAGAGCAATGATATCTTCGCGTATCTGGAGTCATTCTATTTTTCCATTGATGGGCCCGAGGCCATTATGATATGAATTGTTCTGTCCCTGTTAACCGTGCTATAGTGATACATGTGCCTACTGTTAATTGTTATTATTAACATTCTGTTATATGCAAGACAACTATGTCGACCTGTAATAAACCACGGGGAAATCTTTGTGGCAATTGTGTAACGGTATTCTCATGAATCTGGGATTAATCTGTTCTGTTTACCAGCTCCGGCTATGCTATGTCATAATATGAATTGTTCGGTCTTTAAGATCTAATGATTTCTGGTATGGAACAAAGTGCTGTACGGAACTAAGTGCTGTAATGCGAGTCGCCACTAGAACCTGTGCGAGACACCGCTAGGGTCCATACATATATGAACTGGGTCATCAGGTTCCTTTATGGGTCATCAGGTCCCTTTATGGGCCATCAGGTCCCTTCATGGGTCATCAGGTCCCTTTATGGGTCATCGGATTTGTTAACGCTATGGATGTACCACGTATGATTGTATGCAAAATCTGAGCATGAAAATGATTATGAATATGTATATGAATCTGTTATATCTAGGCCGATGGCCAATCTGTTATATCTGGGCTGGGGGCCAATCTGTGAAATCTATGAAGCCTACGGCCAATTTGTGAAATCTATTAGGCCTATGGCCAATCGGTAGAATCTGTGAGCCTATGGCTAGTCTGTAACTCCGCTAGGCCTAAGGCCGTTCTGAAAATGTTTACAAGACAAGAGTAATTATATGACCTCTGCACTTATATACGTTTTAAATATTACAATTCAAGTTTAATCATTAAATTGTTTGAGTGCTATTATTCATGGAGCTTTGCTCATTCTGTTTTATGTATATTTCTGTAGGAGAGCCATCTGGGATTGACACTAGAGTTGTACCGAGGTTCGCCCGTCTGCTAAGTCACCTGGGGTATGTCTCCACGTGGAGGCCTTAATTCATTGTTGGGAGTCATATAAATTAGTAAGTCTTATATAAGTGTGTGTGAGATCTATATAAATTCTATGATTGTATATGTATATTTGGAAATGTATTTAAATGCTTAAATCTAATTAAACCATCATGTATTCACAAGCTCAATGGATGTTGTTTTTTATTGATGTTGCTTCCGCTTAAGGCCCCGTATGTAATTAAATATTATTCTAAAATTTTGTTTTGAGGCCGATGTACAGGCCGGTCATGGACCAAACTTTTAGGGGCGGGTTTGGGTCGTGACAGGTGGTATCAGAGCACGAGTTAAGATCTCACACATGTGTCCATTGAGCATTAGAGTGTCTAGAATGCATTTAAGTTGCATGTATCCAGTAACGAAATGAGATTATGTGCATTTTGAAAGATATATGTGAGCTTCTACAGTAAGTTAAGTATTGAGATTTAGACTAAGAATTCTTATGAACTTTAAGTAATAGAAGGAAATCCATGTGTTATTTCATAGACTGAGTTTTGTGACTAAAGAGGATTTGATCATTGTATGAAATGAGAATGAGTTGGTGTAATGAGTATGACATTGTGGCTAAAGCGATGAAAGATGTGGAATATTGATGTCCTTAGGACATTAAAATTGGTCAGTATAAGCATGTTTGTGGAAACGTGATGTGAATAAAGTCTAAATGTAATTTCGATATGGATTACATATGAAAGTAACCATGACGAATTTGGGGAAACTGAGGTTGTGGTTGATTAATTAAGTACATGGAATTATGGCAATTGAGAAATGTGATGATCAACAATGAGTATGGAAGCTTGAAAGTCTTATGAAATTTTAACGATAAGAAAAGATTAAGACGTGTTTGGTTCATAGCACAAGTCCTGAGCCCAAAAATTCATTTCTCTAAATGATATGTATAAGGAAACATAAAGCTAAGGTTTATGAAATTGTGGTGTTTTGACTTGAATAATGGGGAGTGCAAGCATGTTGAATTCTAGAAACATGAAATGATGAGAGATTTAGAGCTTTACTTGAAGCCATAAAAAGAATATTTGGGAAAGAGACATTAGAATTATGGTAGTTGATGAATCATGAAATTATTGTGATTGAGATATTTGATGATTGATAACAAGCATGAAACTAGTAATCAAGAGTTAGGACGTTGAAATTGCTACCTGGAATGTTAATAAATACAAGTATCATGATCTGTGATCACATAGTATTCAGTGGAATTTTACGGAAGTTTAGTGATACAGGGAAATTGAAATTTTGACTAGGATGTTGGTGGTGTTGAGTATGTTAATTTGTAGAGATAGGGTGTATGTTGAGGAAATTGAGGTATGTATGCTGGTGAAGGAAAATTGTGTTTCTTTTGTGGACTGCCATTTGTCTGAAAGACAAAATTTTGTTTTAATACTTTTTTGTTCTGAACCTAACATATTGCTATCATAAACTCACCGTTACTAATTAAGGATGAAATATTTGTACGAGAATTAATTCAAGGCTTGTTCCTTTATTGTGATCTGAAAATGAGTGCTCATTGGAATGAAACTTGTGTGATCTGTGTTATTTAGAGATGTCATACCATCGATTAAATTCGGTACTTCCGACATAGATGAATAATGTGTGATCTTGCGTGAGTTGACCACAGACCTAAGTGGGTAATGTCTTTGTAGAGATACTTTCGTATAAATGATTTTGAAAATGACTATGCTATACGATGTTTAATGAAATCTATATTTTGGGTTACGAAATGTTTTATATGATAACTATTTTCTAAAATGATAAAAATGCTATGAACTTCCGACATGTTTATGATATGATAAGCTTTCCGAATAATTTCCCCAAAATGACTAGGTATGTTACGAAACTCCGAATGTTCAGGATGTGACAAGTTTTCTGAAAGAGATATTTTACTATGCATGAATGAGTTTTCCATTTGATAATTTATTGTGGCATGCTTAAGGAATTCTCTATGAATAATATGTTGAACTTGAAGTCCTTCTGTCTTATCAGTTATCAGTCGGACCAAAGGTTGTTCTGTCTAAGTTTAAATATGTTTAATGCTATTGGGAATTATCCTATAATCTGATAATCTTTGAAAGGTCTGATAAGTTTCTGAATAATGTCTCTGAACAACGTATGGTGTGTGATTATGAAAGGTTCGATGAATTTTATGTATTACACATTTTTTTTTGAAAATGTTTTTGTGCATGATTAGAATTTTTTACTAAATGTGGAACAAAAAAAAAAAAAAAAAAGATCGGATTAGGCACGATGCTCAGCCTACTTTGACGTTATTGGAACAAGAATGTAATAGCTTTATGGTGAATGTATTTTGTGCTTGATGCCATGATGTTGACTTTAAGATCTTCCAAGCAAGTATGGATTTTAAATGATTATTACCTTACCGTAGTTTGGGAATTGTGACAAATAAGGTTCGATCCGTATCTGATTTTGCTAACAATTTATATTGGAATTTGGGTTACTATTTGAAGTCTGCTAGAAATCTAATTCGAATTGATAAGTTTACTTCTAATTATTTGAGCCTTCATTGAAGTTGTGGATTTGAACTTGAACTTGATCATTCAAAATTTGGACCTCATTATCCTATCTGTTATGGAAGTAAATCGCTAAGGGATACTACAAATTTCTAAAACCATTGTTCTGAATATTTAATTTATTGGTGAGCAAGGGTTATAAAGTCGTTAATGTAGAACTCATTTTCTTATTCTGACCCGAATTGTTCTAGCATGTTTATGCCATTCGAAACCCGATTGAGTAATGAATGTTTCCTTAACCTTCGAGGAATTATGATAATGAAGGTTATTTGTGAACCTAAAAAGTTTGAATTATGTTTGATAGCTTATGAGTCGCATGCAATCGAATACTTGAAATGAATTCATTTGTGAATACCCTTAAGTTGTTATATTATTTGGAAGATATGATTTGTGGAGCAATAAATTGAAATGTACAAGGGTCATGAATAATGAGATGATGTTTTGATGTTATTGAGTATTATTATTAATTGGATTACTAATTAGTCAGTAAAGATGAATTATTTGTGATTCTGGGAGCAAACTCCACTGAAATTGACTGTATAGGATTGTGATTTGTTAAATAATTGGGGAGTGTTGTATACCCAAGACGAAACTCGACTTGTGGCAGGATGAATCAAGTTTGGAGGACCAAACTTCTTAAGGTGGGGAGAATGTAACAACCCCAAAATCTGTATCCGAAATTACTTTTTTGTCCCTGTGGGTTAATGCATTTTAATTTAATGATATTTGTTCAAACTGAGCAATTATTTATTGAGTCACGGCTTTAATATTTAAATTACCGACCGTTATGGGTTCATAAATCAAAATTGAGTACTTGGGTATGTTAATCGGAATTTTTAGAACTATTTGGAAAAATTAATTGGAAATCTAACTTGTCTGATTCGTTAATGCACGTTTGGGTGGTTAATTTGGTACTGTAAATTGAGGGCCTTAGAGGCTTCAGAAACCATAACAGATGACATATTTATGATCAGCGTAATTTTTAGAGTCATTTGGAAGGTTTAATTGGAATTTGATTTCGTACGATTCGTAAGGCCACATTTGGCTCTCCCTATTGTGTTCGGTTTGTGTGTGTGTATTTATATAATGGATGCCTTATGAGTTGATGGACTCATCTCTTAGAATCAAGAATATCTAGAGAAAAGGGGGAGCCACATGAGAGAGGGAGAGATAGAGTACTCAAAGAGAAGAAGGAAGGAAGAGCTTGAGAATGAAGAGGAAATAGGGGGAAATTGATGGAATTAAAGTAGAATTCAAGAGATTGGCTCAAGGTATGTGAAATCAACCTAACCCCTTAAGATTGATCGATTACTAGTTTAAATTCATGACCTAAAATGAAGAGAAACCACCTAATTGAGTTGGGGTTGAGAAATATAAGTTTAGATGAACTCTTTTCATGAATTGAACCTTGATTCCTTAAGAGTTGTTTAATTGAAGAGTTAAATTCTTTATAATGGTTTATCTTGAGGTTGATTATGGAAGTTGAGCTCCCATCTTGAGGTTTTGCATAGTCATCCATATATGTGAATGAAGATATATGTAAATATGTAAGAAGTGAGCTTGAATCCCAAACCATGGCTATTTTATGATTTTAGTGTTCTAATTCTTACCCTTGTTTTTGTGCTTGGGAATTGGGTAGTATTTTGAGATTATGATGCTTACTGGAAGCTAAGAATGTGAAATTGATCATGTATTAAAGGGTTTTGGGCTTGGAATTGCATGAAATTGAAGTTTGGTTTCGAAAATGAGAAGTTCCAAATCAAAGAGCCATTTTCGGGCTGAAAATTACCCAGGGCCGCACGTGCGGCGGGTCTTCCCGTACGTGCGGTAGTACAGTCCCAAAACCAAAGTTGAATTTGCTAAAAAATCATGTTCTCCCGCACGTGCGGCCCCATTCCCGCACGTGCGGCTCTGTTTCCCGCACGTGCGAGAGACAACTCTGTTCGGCCAACTTTGAATAAGCATATCTTTTGCCTCCGGACTCTGTTTTGAGTGATTCTTGAGCCTAAAATCAAGCTCCAGAAGTCTAGTTTCTAATGGTAGTGGTCTCACTGCCAAATTCTAAATACAGAAATAGTTATGCCTAAATTACTAAGAGTTGCTCACTTTCTGTCTACCGATTTTGTACCATTTCTTCGTCTGAACCATTTTCTTATCGATTATTCCTATTTTCTGAGGCGTGGATTATAACCTACTAAGGACTAAGGAGTTTAGAACCGGTATGACTATTGATTAAAGAATAAGAAAGAGATTTGTTTTCTTCTCATATTATGTTATGTGCATTGTGTTTGTAGGTCAAGACGAGGACATCGTTCCACCGCTATCAGAGACGTACCACTGTGAGTAATAGTACTGTAGTAGTACATTTTTCTTACAGTTAATAATTAACATTAACATTCTGTTACCTTGAAGTTAACTTTATTGATTCGTGGTGAACAAATGGAACATGTGTGCATCATAGAGCAATGATATCTTCGCGTATCTGGAGTCATTCTATTTTGCCATTGATGGGCCCGAGGCCGTTATGATATGAATTGTTCTGTCCCTGTTAACCGTACTATAGTAATACATGTGCCTACTGTTAATAGGTATTATTAACATTCTGTTATATGCAAGACAACTATGTCGACCTGTAATCAACCATGGGGAAATCTTTATGGCAATTGTGTAACAGTATTCTCATGAATCTGGGATTAATCTGTTATGTTTACCCGCTCCGGCTATGCTATGTCATAATATGAATTGTTTGGTCTTTAAGATCTAATGATTTCTGGTACGGAACAAAGTGCTGTACGGAACTAAGTGCGGCAATACGAGTCACCTCTAGAATCCGTGCGAGACACCTGTTGGCCATACTTATATGAACTGGGTCATTAGGTCCCTGTATGGGTCATCAGGTCCTTTCATGGGTCATCAGGTCCCTTTATGGGTCATCGGATTTGTTAATGCTATGGATGTACCATGTATGATTATATGCAAAATCCGAGCATGAAAATGATTATGAATATGTATATGAATCTGTTATATCTAGGTCGGTGGCCAATCTGTTATATCTGGGCCGGGGGCCAATCTATGAAATCTATGAGGCCTACGGCCAATCTGTGAAATCTATTAGGCCTATGGCCAATTGGTAGAATCAGTGAGCCTATAGCTAGTCTGTAACTCCGTTAGGCCTAAGGCCGTTCTGAAAATGTTTACAGGACAAGAGTAATTATATGACCTCTGCACTTATATACGTTTTAAATATTACAATTCAAGTTAATCATTAAATTGTTTGAGTGCTATTATTCACGGAGCTTTGCTCATTCTATTTTATGTATATTTCTATAGGAGAGCCATCTGGGATTGACACTAGAGTTGTACTGAGGTTCGCCCGTCTGCTAAGTCACCTGGGGTATGTCTCAACGAGGAGGCCTTAATTCATTGTTGGGAGTCATATAAATTAGTAAGTCTTATGTAACTGTGTGTGAGATCTATATAAATTCTGTGATTGTATATGTATATTTGGAAATGTATTTAAATGCTTAAATCTAATTAAACCATCATGTATACAGAAGCTCAATGGATGTTGTCTTTTATTGATATTGTTTCTGCTTAAGGCCCCGTATGTAATTAAATATTATTCTAAAATTTTGTTTTGAGGCCGATGTATAGACCGGTCATAGACCAAACTTTTAGGGGTGAGTTTGGGTCGTGATAGGACTTGGATGGCCTGGAGTTTTCACAGGTGATCGATATGGACAAATTGAAGAAATACTATCCTTGAGAGGCTCGTTAGGCCGAAAACCCGAAAGGGCGACCTAGGAAAAAGTTAGAGCACGAAAAATTACAAATAAAGAAAAACTGAGCGCGCAAGGTTGAGAATTCTAAAGGGCGACTTTGGCAAAAGTTAGAGCACAAAAGGAGAGAGTTAATACTCGAGTGCACCAAAACCGAACTATGTAAGGCTTGATTCCTATCTTTGGGATACGTAGGAAACTTCATCTTGAAGTTTGGCCGTAATCATCTCCAACTCAACTGTCCTATTCGTTCATTTGATCAAACCATCTTTCTATATTATTAGTTTGGTTATGTGATCTTCAACATGGCGGCAGAAGGGCCGCTATGAATGTAGTTATAGGCAATTGTGATCTGTTGATTCAGGGCTGTACATCTTGAGGATTGATTCCGTGCGTGTCAGGCAGTGATCATTCCTGAAAATTGTTTTGAAGAGTTCTAATAAAAGTTGATTTTTCTCCAAATTCCGTTACAAGTTAGACCATTTTCGAACCAAAAAGAAAATTTTCAGTGCTCACAACTTTAATTCCATTGATTTCAACACAAGTACATTCTCTAACTCTTTGATTTGAATTAAACTTGCTTTTACATCATAAAACTTGAAAAGAAAGGTCAAAGCAATAAACCTGGGGCATAGATAAGTCAGGTGTTCCTGCGTCCTCTCATGCTGGCGAAAGCGTCGACAGCTAAAGTTGGCCCAACCTGTGCCTCATCCTCGAGCCAAGCTAAGCATTCCCCAAACAAGGCATAACTGAAGCTAGGGGCAAGGGCTACAAGCTCTTTCATCCTCTAAGCAGTGAGGTGCCGAGTCAAGTGTGAACCATGAATGGGAAATGGGGCTAGGTATTCTACCCCCTCATCTAGACGGGTCTAATCATGTCCAAACTGGCATTTGAACCGGAAAGGAAAGTAAAATACGTAGTGTGCGAGGCCAATCAACTGTATGCCCGGTTATCGGGTCATACTGTAGCTCATTTCAGCCAAGTCAAGCCAGCGAAAACCAAGCTATGTTAGTTGCCATTCTGTTACACATCCAGTTGCACCACCATCCCTCATTGGGAAAATCCACTAGCCATTGGCAGAAAAAGTAAGCTTAGGTTGAATATTTGGGGCAAGGATCCACCACTTTCAGCTTATCCATGAGCCATACCTGGGAAGGGACGAAGAAGAAGAGAGATTTAAGAATAAAGAGGTGTATGTTGAGAGAAAAGTAAGAAAAGGACTTTGAGAGAAAAATAGAGTGTGAGTGCCGAGTGCTGTAAGAATCACATATATAAGGAATGGTGGGAAACAATACCTAAAGCAGTAGTGGATTCCCCGCAAATCTGGTGGTCTCTCACCGATAAAAGGCATCCAAACCCATTAAGGTCTCGGCCAGTGTTAAACCAATGCAACTCTTACCCTCTTTCAGGCATTGGGCTACTTCGATCAATCGAATGTTGGCTTCGCCGTAACTAGAGGCAAGAAGAAAATATGCGAGCATACATAACTCAGAAGGCATGTTGCCGAAAGCCTCGCCAAAGAAGATTACCTCTATTTTTGATATCGAAAAATTGGTGAATCAAGCCAGGTATATCTAGCTTCCCATCATGAGCCAAAGATCGAGCTTCATGCAAAGTAAGCCCGTACATCCATCCCAAAGCTTGGGCATGGCAAAAACGGGGCTAAGGCATGATTTCTTCATCACATCGGGATTCCATAAATGCTTGAAACTCTTCAAAAGTTGAGCATAGTTCTTGTGCTTCAAACCGAAATACATTTGTAATTGGGTCCCAACATCGGGCCGCGACATGAAGGAACATAAAACTAATAGGAGTACGACTCAATGGAAAAAGCGCATTTATGCCGAAACCTCAGAAATTCAACTTTTTCGTGCTGTCTAAAGTGGCTATCCAATCTGTGAGCTTCTCAGCAAGGAAGATCTCCATTTGTGGAAACAACAGCTAAAATCAAGTTCTAGTGAAAAAATGGCGAAGAAAGGCCTTTTTGTAGCAAATAGGGCTGTGAGTGGAAGCCACTAGTCAGCCAGCTGGTGGCTCACCACAAGTGGCCAGCCGTACACTATTTATTGGTCGGTTGTCCACTTGTGGGCTTGGCAGTTTTGGCAGTTCGGTTTTGTTATGGTCTTCATGTTCTAAGGTCTTGTTTTGAGTCTTTTGGTTTTAGCAAATGTAAATAACTATGTTTGGTTGTTTTTACTTTGTTTTCCATTTGTCGAGTTGTATTTTGTATTTTGGTCGTTGGTCAGCTCATTGTTCGCTTAAGAACATCGTTCCAATACAAGCATTCTTAGTTTCAAAGCCAACTCCATTTTCATTCTATGCGAGTGTGATGCTCATGATGTAAAAACAGTAACTTTTTTCATAAAACTGTAAGGTTTTTCCCTATCATAGGTTTTTTTTTTTTACAAAAGAGAGTACCAATCTTTTCAAAAGCAAAAGTAAAAACTAACTGAAGGTATACATGTGCTAAGCTACCAAAATAAAAGAAACTAAGCAAAGAGTACAAAAAATCTGCACCAGTCGCCTCAGGCTCGAGATGCCCTCTTCGTCCTCTTCCTTGGAGAAGACTCAGGGACACAGTCTCTATTAGAGGTGCTATCAGAATCAGACACCGGGCCAGAGCCAGTATCATCATCTCCATTCCCTAGCTTAGAGCCGATCTCGGTGCCCTCTTTGCTCTCAGACACTGAGCTAGCATCATTGTTCCCATTCTCAGTCGACTCAGAAGGTTAGCTCACAGCCTCATCAGTATCGCTGGTCTCAACATCGTCGCCATTGAAAATCAGCTCTAAGGAAGAAGAAGTCTCCTCTGTCTAGGATCAACCCCGAGCACCACTGCCTCTACCTCGACCTCAGCATTCATCTCAGCCATGTGCTGGGTCCTATTTCCCTCTCCTCCCTACCGTTAGAGGATGTGCCACCGGTGCTATCACTGCCGCTCGTGCCCTCAGTGCAGGTGGAATTTGAAAAACAAGCATCAACATATACAGTGTATTCTTGTAGAATAGACTATACAATATGAGTATGATACAGAAAGTAGATATAGCGTGTCAGTGTAGCGTGTCAACGTGTCAGTTCAGTATGAGTACAGCGTGTTAGTGCAGTATGGGGTGGTGTAAATGCTTGTCGGTCTACCAATAGGAGTATGGCATGTCGATGTAATAGGGAAAGTAATGTGATGCACGAGAGGGAGGGAAATATACCGGAATACTATGGAAACCACGTAGTATCTCCCTCCTTTACACCATGCCTACTAAAGAATCGACCAGCTGGAGAAGGCCCTATGTGTACTCTGTGGGCACCTTCAAGTGAATTTGAATAATCAGTATCTGAAAGGGGAAAAGGACGGGATACAAGTTGTAATGTATGGTTCATACCTGAGGTGCGCTTGGGGCTCTGACATATCTCTGCCATGCCTCTGGTGGCTCTATCGAAATCTGATAGGCTGTCCTAGTTGGCCGCCAATATGTAAGCATAGTAGGAATTGCCTGCCAACCGACAGCCTGCACAACAGGAGAGGCCTTACCAATACCGGCCTCGGTCTCCTAAGCAGTCTCACTGTAACAACCCTCACCTTACTCTTGTCATACTTGCATACATTCATGCATGGTCTTGTCTTGTTATGATGTTTTGAAGGTTTTGCCTTGCCTTGTTTTGTTTAATTGTTGCTGCTTGATTCTGGTCCTTGCTTGGTGTGTGTGGCCGAGGTTATCTTGAGCTTAGTTCACCTTTGAACCTTTGTACTTAGAACTGTTTTGGGACCTTGGTGGACCCCCATCTTCACCTCGGGCTTGTTGCCGAGATGTCTTGCACTTAGTGATCCTTGTTCTTGGGCAGGTATGGCCTAGGCCGAGATGTGGCACACCCCGGCCAAGGTGTGGCACAGCTTAGTCAAGCGTCGTCCTCCCTAGCCGATGTCTTTGTTATCCTGTTGCCGAAGCTTTGGCTCTAGCCGATGTTATTTCTTGCCGATGTGTTTTGCCCAGCTTGCTACGTACGCTTTGTCATAGACTTGTCTTATCAATCAATCACCTTTTTGAGTTAAACCAACCCGATAGCGCCACGTGTCCGAGCTGATTGTTAAGACAGCCGATAGACCTAGAAACAAATCATTTGTCTCAAATCTTTGCCTTTAGAGAGAGAAGCTCTAGAGAGAAGGAGGAGGAGTTCTTGAGTGAGAATAGATCTTCCAAGCTTGATCTTCGAGGTTTGAACCGTTGGATTCGGGTTTTGGGGTAAGAATCTTGATCTACTTTGGTTATTGTTATTGATCATCTAGCTGCATTGCATGATCGGATTTGTTTTGCATGTCATGCATCGATTTGAAGTTGGTTTTGGAAAAGAAAAAGAGTATTCATGTGTTCTTGAAGAAAAGACTCGTTTTGATCCGAAAGTTTGGAACCAAAAACCACGTTTTGTGTTTATTCCTGCATGACCTTCTTGTATGGGTACCCAGGTCCATGTTTTGAGCTCATGGCATGAAGTCTCTGATTTTTTTGTAACAAGTTTTCAACTTGCATTCATCTTTCTCACGATCATGTTCATCATGTTCTTCATGTGTTTCAAAGGGAAACCCAAGTTTTCCCGACTTTGTTTTGAATAAGGCCAACGGGACCACACCTCGGCAAGGATGTGTGGGACCTCGGCAAAGACCTGGTTGGTACCCAGTATGTTTTCACGAGAAGGGAGCAGTGTTAAACTCCCAGCATGTTTTGCTTTGTTATTAACTTGGATCTGGTGGGAATGCCAAGATCATCTGCATGCATATAAGACTTGTTTTGAGAACGAGATTTGCCATGTGATTGTAGGACCTTGATCTTTGCTTTGAGCCTACACCCGAGGAAAACTATGTGAGTGGTATTTTTGATAAAGTTATGTTATACTGTTTTGATAAATCTTGATGAATAGCTTTGTTTTGCTATATCAAGTATAAGCTTTGCTTTTGATGTTATCCTTGAAAAGTCCCTTGTGCTGGAGGACTCTAAACTTTCGCAGCACTAAGTATAAAAGGATACGGTCCTTGTTAAATCGGGCTACGGGCCTAAGTAACACCAGTTCTGCTATGTTAAATCGGGCTACGGGCCTAAGTAACACCAGTTCTGCTATGTTAAATCGGGCTACGGGCCTAAGTAACACCAGTTCTGCTATGTTAAATCGGGCTACGGGCCTAAGTAACACCAGTTCTGCTATGTTAAATCGGGCTACGGGCCTAAGTAACACAAGTTCTATTATGTTAAATCGGGCTACGGGCCTAAGTAACACAAGTCCCTTGTGCTGGAGGACTATAAACTTTCGCAGTACCATTGGCTAATCGATTACGGATCGTGCAGTCCTTGTTTTGCCATAGACGGTTTGCCGCGTGGACTTGTTTGTTCGGAAAGCTTGATTGATGAATACGGTTCATCCCTCGCTTTGCCGATGTCAGTAAGCATCCCTGAGACTTGTAATATTTGATTGATGAATACGGTTCATCCCTTGTCTTGATAAAGTTTGTTGTGTTTTGTTTTGAAAGACTTCGGCTATATTCATGCAAAACCTTTATTATTAGTACCATTCACTGAGTATTCAGGCTCACCCTCTCTATATATATGTAGGTGATGAGCAGGCGTCAGCGACGCCTAGACTGTTTTTGAAAGCTTGTTTTGGATCCATGATTATATCGGCCTTTGCTTTGTATTCACGTCGGCAATGTCATTTATCTTATGTCGGCAAATCTGGAAAATCATGCTTCTTGGATTGTATTTACTGTATTTTGTATATGTCGGCTCAAGAAGCCTTTTGATCAAGATGTAATACGTATTTTACTTTGTTGCATTCAAGTTTGTAAAGTTAATTGGAGATGTTTGACATTTCATTTGATCTATGCACTGCTCTTATGGACCACTTGTATTTGATTTATTGCTTCCGCATTTGTGAGCCCCCTATATCCATACTCTGATTGTGTTAAACTTTTGAAAGTTGGCCTTCGGTAATTACGGATTACTGGCCATCACGGCACCAAACTACTAGGGGCGGTTTGGGGTCGTGACACTCACCATCCAAAGGAGCGTTAGCTGCATCACTCATGCGAACTCTAGTCAGGGGCGACATAAGATGAGTCAGGATGAAGGTCGTGTAATCTCCATCCCCTCAGAAGTAGTCGGCGTCCAGCCCCACCATATACTGAATAATTGACTTAGCTAGGAAGTTATCAGCTATCCTTAAGGATGTTGGAGGTGGCATAAGAACAACTGGGGTAGGCAAGCCGAAGGTTTGGCTGACAAATCGTTCTCCCAAGAACCAGGCCCGACAGAATGGGCCCTGTAGTAAGATCCAATATTGGGAGATGCCCCAAGCCCCGGCGTATTGGTCCCTTACTCCGATTAGAATCATCGCCCAAGGTTGCCAGGTGATCTACAAATAGAGAATGCACAAGTTATTAGTTGTTGTCAGTTATCAGAATATGAATCAGAACGATAGCAACCAGAATCAAGTAGAAATGGTTGTGAGCTTCGAATTACCTCGCAAGCAACCACCGTATCGAAGTATCGACGGTAAAAGGTGAATGTCTTGCCCTCGTGGCTCTGGCGTCGACACTAGTCATCATATCGTCATCAGTAAGGCACAGCTGGAGGAATCTCGTCCATTGGCTCTGGGGCAAGGGCCAGGAAATAGGCGTAAACCCATAGCTTCAAGAAAAGATTAGCAATGTGAACCAATAGGCATGAGCAGATATTAAATAGAAAGTGCAAAGTAGAAAGCATAATATAGGAACAAATATAAAAATAGAAAATGCAAAGCAGAAAGCAAAAGCGGCAAACCGAGTTAAAAACACAGTGCATACCTCACAAGCTCTCCAGTAGCCTCTGACCTTTTTCCTCCTCATGTAGGAACTGGAGCTTATGTAACCGTAGAGTGTGGCGAGGCTAGCTCCACCCAAATTGTAAAACTGAACCCAGGGCAGGGTCACAAGTGCACTCAACAAGTACAAACTCATGGTACTCCATCTGTTCGCGAACAAGATGGTACCAAAAAGGTATATCAAGAAGCCCTAGGTGTACTACTCTATCTCCTCCTATGTCTTGGGCTGACTCCTGCGGAAATGCTCAATCAACCAGCTGTATCTCACTAAACTAGCATCATTGTCCCCATTCTCAGTCGACTCAGAAGGTTAGCTCACAGCCTCATCAGTATCGCTGGTCTCAGCATCGTCGCCATTGAAAATCAGCTCTGAGGAAGAAGAAGTCTCCTCTGTCTAGGATCAACCCTGAGCACTGTTGCCTCTGCCTCGACCTCGACCTCGACCTCAGCGTTCATCTCAGCCATGTGTTGGGTCCTATTTCCCTCTCCTCCCTACCGTTAGAGGAGGTGCCACCGGTGCTATCACTGCCGCTGGTGCCCTCAGTGCAGGTGGAATTTGGAAAACAAGCATTAACATATACAGTGTATTCTTGTAGAATGGACTATACAGTATGAGTATGATACATAAAGTAGATATAGCGTGTCAGTGTAGCGTGTCAACGTGTCAGTTCAGTATGAGTACAATGTGTTAGTGCAGTATTGGGTGGTGTGAATGCTTGTCAGTCTACCAATAGGAGTAAAATACGTAGTGTGCGAGGCCAATCAACTGTATGCCCGGTTATCGGGTCATACTGTAGCTCATTTCAGCCAAGTCAAGCCAGCGAAAACCAAGCTATGTTAGTTGCCATTCTGTTACACATCCAGTTGCACCACCATCCCTCATTGGGAAAATCCACTAACCATTGGCAGAAAAAGTAAGCTTAGGTTGAATATTTGGGGCAAGGATCCACCACTTTCAGCTTATCCATGAGCCATACCTGGGAAGGGATGAAAAAGAAGAGAGACTTAAGAATAGAGAGGTGTATGTTGAGAGAAAAGTAAGAAAAGGACTTTGAGAGAAAAATAGAGTGTGAGTGCCAAGTGACATAAGAATCACATATATAAGGAATGGTGGGAAACAATACCTGAAGCAGTTGTGGATTCCCCGCAAATCTGGTGGTCTCTCACCGATAAAAGGCATCCAAACCCATTAAGGTCTTGGCCAGTGTTAAACCAATGCAACTCTTACCCTCTTTCAGGCATTGGGCTACTTCGATCAATCGAATGTTGGCTTCGCCGTAACTAGAGGCAAGAAGAAAATATGCGAGCATACATAACTCAGAAGGCATGTTGCCGAAAGCCTCGCCAAAGAAGATTACCTCTATTTTTGATATCGAAAAATTGGTGAATCAAGCCAGGTATATCTAGCTTCCCATCATGAGCCAAAGATCGAGCTTCATGCAAAGTAAGCCCGTACATCCATCCCAAAGCTTGGGCATGGCAAAAACGGGGCTAAGGCATGATTTCTTCATCACATCGGGATTCCATAAATGCTTGAAACTCTTCAAAAGTTGAGCATAGTTCTTGTGCTTCAAACCGAAATACATTTGTAATTGGGTCCCAACATCGGGCCGCAACATGGAGGAACAGAAAACAAAGTGGAGTTCGGCTCAACGAAAAAAGTGCATTTATGTCAAAACCCTGGAAATTTACCTTTTCCGTGCCGTCTAAAGTTGCTATCAAATCTGAGAGCTTTTTAGCAAAAAATGGCTCCATTTATGGAAGAAATTGTAGTTGAAATGAGGTTCTAAAGAGAAATCACGAAGCTAAACCTTTTGTAGAAGATAAGGCTGTGAGTGGAAAGCCAGCTGCCAACAATCTGGAGGTTGCTCACACTGGTGGCTGGCAGGCCACCTCCTCTGGCCGGCAATCTCCTCATTTAGTTGGCAGCCTTCCTTTCATGTTTGCCGTCCATCTATGTGTTGGGCTGTGCTGAAAGCATGTGTTTTGTTTTGATCTTTGTGTGTTTTAAGTTCTTGTTTTAAGTCTTTTTGGTTTTAGCAAGTTTGTTTATTTGTATTTGAGTTGTTTTGTTTATCGAGTTGTATGTTGTATTTTGTATTTTGGTTGTTGGTCGGCTCATTACCC
>NW_021026827.1:75703-152885 GCF_004153795.1 Camellia sinensis | reverse complement strand
TTAGGCTTCGAAAGAAGTTTGATTCAACTGAATTCAGAGATTTGGTCGAATTGACCTATAAGGTGTCTCGATATGAAGCATTATTAGAAGAGGAACAAGATCGAAATAATGCATCATATAAGACATATTATAGAGATCCTAATTATGAAATAGATGCAGCAGAGATTGTAGGCAAAGAACCTGTAATCTGTGAAGCATTAATTCATAAGGATACAATTATAGACCAGCAGTTTAAAAAGAAAGACTTTCACAGAAAATTCAGCATGATCAGCGATCATGGAGGGGCAGTTCGGGGGTTCGAAGTGCAGTTCGAAGGTCATCACTGACGAGTATAAATAGCAGGGCAGCCCCCAGAAAAAAAGGACGGACTCAGATCATACAAATCAGTCATTTATTTCATATATTTTCTTTTCCAGTCTTTTACATTTCCAGTCTTTAAATACCTGTTCTTTAAATACCTGCACTTTAAATACCCGCACTGCACTTCGATTCATAGGAGTAGCTTCAAGTAGATTCAAGTAGATTGCTGTTGTAAACCTCTCTGAGGCTGAGTTCGGACCATTGTAAGTGTTCATTTTTATGAAATACTTCAATTGTTCTTCATATTACTGTTATTTTCTATTAACTTCTCCTAAATCAAGCCACCAGTAAAAGTCCTCTTCATTGAGGCTGAAAAGAACTAAAACACAATCGTCTGATAATTGGTTGGCAATCACAATTTCTGTAAGGACTGATTGATCCTTGCTGGCACGCTCACATTCACAAAAATACCCTTCGAAAAGCCAAAAAGCCAACAGTATTATTGCCAGCTTGACAATTTTAAGGATGTGAGCTTCTCAAGCTATGTCCAACACATTGCATGAAGCTTCCAAGATTAAGAAACGTGAGCAACTGATGGCTCATTATGGATGGGCGAACGAGGATAATGCAGAGAAAAGAAGGGATTTTAAGATATTCCAGGACCATGTAGAGCTCATAGAATCATTCAAAACTGCCTTGAATCGATTCAGAGATTTGACTAATGCAGAATTCCAGGCATCTCATAATGTCTACTAGGTTCCCTTCCATCCACACTCTTGAATTTTGGCTCATTATCCACTCCCAAATTGGTTTTGATTTGAAGTGTTCTCTTTCCTATTGACTAGGATTGTAAGAATACTTATTTGACTTGTTTTAGATGTTTCCTTATTAATTTTTGATTGGCTTATAAGGAAATCAAATTAATTTGGGAACTAGAATCCCATTCTAGTTGGGTTTGGGTTTAATTATCTTGGGTAGAATTTCTTTACTACAAATATGGGTGGGTTATAATTCATATGTTGGAATACAACTTGGGTTTTAGAGCATTCGTTTTCTTTGTTCTTAGTGGAACCTGTTTGTTTGATTTGTTCGTGGATGTAGGCTTTGGCCGAACCACGTAATTCTTTCTTTCATGAGTTTGATTGTCCATTTTCTTGTTTGTTTTTTGATAGTCATTTTTTTTGTTTGATTCTCCATATGCATAGCTATCATAAATCTTGATGTGACGGGGTTTCCCGGGGCTCTCCGCACAACACACACCATCTGAAACAACTTCATTTAGGATAAAAAAATGTGACAGCAGTAAAATCTAGGAGTTGTAAACCCTGGACCAAGGTTAATGTGGCAATAACATCCTATCTTAAACTTACATAGTCACTTAACTTTCAAAATCCTTTCCTATTCTATATACATTCTTTCATAAATGGTTTCTATTCAGAAGTTGTGGGGCTGTTTCAGTTGAGGCAACCACGGAAGGGATCACCCAACTCACTACCATTTACCTAATTTGACTATTTGATTAAATGTTGGCACTTAAGCATGGTTTTAAATGTTGGCCAATATTCACCATATTGGCCGATTCGTATCAGATACACTTTGATATACCAGTAGGAATGAAAATTGCGTGTGTATCATCCAGTTGGCAATACATTCGCCGATACATTAGTCGATTCACAGCCTATACATTCTGCCTAAGGTTGATAAGGCTAGTTTCGCATCTATGAGTTCTTTTTCACGACTAAATTTTTTTTAAAAAAAAATTCAGATTGCAACATTTGATTCCTAATACCTATTGCTTGATACTTTCGATATTGCTACACCACAACCACTACTCATTCATCTCTGAATACTGTTATAAAAACCTTCATTGAAGCAACTGGATGAGGAAGCTGATCGAACCTGTACGCCAAGAAGGAAATTTCCCATATGGGGAAGATGAATAGCAAAGGAAAGGAGACAACAGCAAGAAAGAATTATTGAAGGCGATGGATGCTGGTATATATGCCTTCTAAATCTACAGACCATGGTATAACTGCAGTTGGGTATTAAACAAGCGACGGCGATAAAGAGGCCCCAATTGAGATAATTTGAGTTTCAATACTTCTCCCACAATTCCTCAAAACCATTTATTAACATTTTTTAATAGAACAAAATATGGAAAAGTCAACGTGCTCATGTTATTCTATGAGGCAACATATCATTCACATTGTAAATTTGAAATACCATCCATAAGCTAACTGTTAGGACTACCAGAAATCAATCATACACAATAAAATAAGAGATTTACGTGATTCGGTAATTGTCTACGTCTACGAAAGAGATATCCATTATAGAATTATCCCGGAGAGAGATTACAGTACTCACACCTCACAACTCTCTCTAGAACACTCTCACTCATAGATTATACCTTATGCGTTTGCTCTTCAGCTCTGTGTATCACTCCCATATATGTGTACTCAACCCCTCCTCACTCGTCTCAATTTATAACCAAGAAAAGAGGAGTAGGTGAAGTGACAACTATAATTGGCAAAGGTGGTGCCACCCTCACTATCTTCCTTTAGAGAGTTTGTGTTGCCCCCACCACCTTTCTTTAGCACATGGTGCCACCCACACCATGTGGAGTGTGGGCTAGGAGCTAATGATTCTCCCCCTCCACGCCCACATCGATAACTGACTTCTTACTTGAAGTCCACCTCGGTCAGATTCTTGCAAACTTCTAGTTTGTCTCTGGTGACACCCTTAGTCATCATGTCAGAAGGATTCTTGTCCGTGTGAATCTTCACTAGCTTCATCAACTGCTTTTCCATCACTTCTCGTATCTAATGATACCAGACATCAATGTGTTTTGTACGTGAATGGTACATGGAATTCATGGTCAGATCAATTGCACTCTGACTATCACAATGTACCTTGTATTCTTCTTGCTGTAGACCCAATTCTTGGAGAAACTGCTTTAACCACAACATTTCCTTTCCAACATCTGTGGCAGCAATGTACTCTTCCTCTGTTATAGATAAAGCAACACACTTTTGTAGTTTGGACTGCCATGAAACAACTCCCCCTGCAAAGGTGAACAGAAATCCTGATGTAGACTTTCTACCATCAAGATCACCTACCATATCGGCATCTGTAAAACCCTCCAAAATTGGTTCAGCTCCCTCAGAACATAAACACATCTTTGAAGTTCCCTTCAAGTACCGAAGAATCCATTTGACCACCTCCCAATGCTCCTTTCTTGGATTGGCGAGGAATCTGCTCACAACGCCAACTGCGTGAGCTATATCTGGCCGAGTACACACCATTGCATACATCAAACTTCCTATTGCGGAATAATAAGGGATTGCCTCCATTTCTTTCCTTTCAGAGCTGGTCGTGGGACACGAACGCTTTGTCACATTGAAATGGTTGGCCAGTGGTGTGCTGACTGGCTTGGCATCTTTCATGTTGAACCTTTCAATCACCTATTCAACATATTTCTCCTGTGACAGCCATATCTTCTTGGCTTTTCTGTCATGAACAATCTTTATGCCCAAAATTTGCTATGCTGGGCCTAAATTCTTCATATCAAAAAATTACGACAAGTCCTTTTTCAACTTGTTGATCATAGCAGTATCCTGTCCGATGATCAGCATATCATCGACATACAATAGTAGGATAACGAAGTTTCCATCCGAAAATCTTCAGAAATATACACACTGGTCTGCCACCGTTCTTGTGTACTCGTGATCCACCATAAATGAATCAAACTTCTTGTACCATTGTCTCGACGCCTGTTTCAAGCTGTAGAGACTCTTCTTCAGTTTGCAGACTAGATTTTGTTTTCCTTTAACTTCAAATCCTTCTGGTTGCTCTATGTAGATCTCTTCCTCCAAATCACCATGGAGAAAAGCAGTCTTGACATCCATTTGTTTTACTTCCAGATTCAAGCGAGCTGCTAATCCCAGAGCTACTTGAATGGAAGTCATCTTCACAACTGGGGAGAAGATCTAATCAAAATCAATTCCTTTCTTCCGCCCAAAGCCTTTGACCACCAAACGAGCTTTATGCTGTAATAGTTTACTGTTTTCATCTTTCTTCAACTTATACACCCATTTGTTCTTCAAGGCTCTCCTATCTCTTGGAAGCGGAACAAGCTCATAAGTGTGGTTCTTCTGCAGAGAACTCATCTCCTCTTTCATGGCTTGCATCCAACAGTCTTTCTCTGTATGACTTTTGGCTTCCGAAAAACTCTCGGGCTCCCCCTCATCAGTAATCAGAATATACTGAGAAGCGGGATATTTGGTTGATGGCATGGCAGCTCTTCCAGATCTCCGCAACTGAGGCCCAATTGCCTCTGGTTGAGGGGGTTGCTCCCCCTGCTCAACACCCTCTTCATCCGGGTATTCATCTCTTTCTTCCTGATCCTCAATTTCTAGCATAAGATCCTACAACTCTGGCACTTCTTGTTGCACATCATCACATCTAGCATTTTATGATGGCTCGGCAGATGGAAACAAGTCTGGAGTGAGGACATCTCTAGACTTTGCAAATTTCTCAAAATCTGCTACTGTCTGGTCTTCTTGGAACACAACATCTCTGCTCCTGAACATCTTCTAGTTCACTGGGGCCCACACCTTGTACCCAAATGCTGCATCTGAATAGCCCACAAATATGTATGGAACGGACTTGCCATCAAGCTTCTGTCTATTTTCCTTGGAGATGTGTGCAAAGGCCTTACACTCGAAGACTCTCAAGTGAGAACATGGTACCTTTCTTTTGGACCAAACTTCCTCCGCTATCGCAAAATTCAACGAGACTGAAGGCGACCTGTTGATGAGATAATAGGCTGTACGGGCAACTTCAGCATAGAATGACTTTGGCAACTTTGACATTTTAAGCATACATCTGACTCTTTCCATAATAGTGCGGTTCATTCTTTTTGCCACACCGTTGTGTTGTGGGGTGCCGGGAACTGTTGTCTCGTGTCGGATACCTCTGTTGGCACAGTATGCTGCAAAAGCATTGGAAGTGTACTCGCCTCCATTATCTGTGCGAAGACACTTCAACTTCTTCCCGGTATCTCTTTCCACCATTGCATAGAACTCCTGAAAGTGCTGAAGTACCTCATCCTTTGTCTTCAGGAAATACACCCACAACTTACTTGATGCATCATCAATGAAAGTCAAAAAATACTTGAGGCCACCATATGACTTCACTTCGATTGGGCCACAAACATCTGAGTATACCATATTGAGCACTTTTGTTTTCCTCTTGCTCGTTGAACTGAATGATACTCGATGTTGCTTGCCATAAAGGCAATGATCACACGGCTTTAAGGCACTCCCTTTGGATAAGGGTATCTTGGATTGCTTTACCAACAGATGCAATCACTTCTCACTCATGTGAGCTAGTCTTCTGTGCCATAAGTCCGGTGACTCCTTGTCTTCTGCTGCATTAAGACTTTCCAGACAGATCTTCGTTTGAGTCTTATACAGTGTTAAAGACATCCCTCATTTGGCGATTGTCAAAGCTCCTCCTGTTAGCTTCCAACGGCCATTTCCGAATGTACTTGTATAGCCCTGTCAGTCTAGGGTGTTTCCGGAGATCAGATTGAGGCGCAAATCTAGAGCATGCCTCACATCTTTGAGAACCAACTTGTTCCCGTCATTAGTCTTAATGCTAATGTCGCTAATACCCACAATCTTCGAATAGCTAGAATTCTTCATTTGAACAGTGCCAAAATCTCCAACGTTGTACGAGCTGAAAAGTTCTTTGTAGGAAGTGATGTGATAGGATGTAGCTGTGTTTATCACCCATTCTGTGTAGCTGTGATCAGCCACGTGAAGGCAATCCTCCTCGTCACTAGCTGTAAGAAGTATCTCATCAGTTGTTGTGGTTGTTGTGTTCTCATCTCCTTTTGACTTACTGCTTTGGCCTTCTCTTTCTAGCTTGGGCAATTTCTCTTTATGTGACCCTCCTGGCCACAGTGAAAGCAAGTGAAGCTGGAGTTACCTCGACCTTTATTGTCTCTGGATTTACTCCTATTGTTCCAGCTACCTCTACTCTTGTTTCTTCCTCCACCTCTTCCTTTACCTCTTTGTCTGCCTCTATCTTCTGTGACAAGAGCATGAGACCGATTACTTCCCATGTCTTTCCTCCTTGTCTCTTCATTGTACATGGCGTCTGTGACCATGTTCATGGTCAGCTTCCCTTCTGGTGCAAAGTTGCTGAGAGAGACCACTAACGTCTCCCAGCTATTCGGTAAAGAACTAAGCAGTAGTACGGCTTGCATTTTATCGTCTAAGCGCATCTTGATGGTTGCAAGCTGATTCACCAAATTTTTGAATTCACTGGTGTGCTCAGCGACAGACATTCCATTCATTAACTTCAAATTGACAAGCCTTCTCATCACCAAGGGTTTGTTCCGAGCGGTTTTTAACCGGTACATGTCATCTAACATTGTCCATAGAGAATAGGCATCTTTCTCCTCGGCGACATGATGGTACACACCGTGGTCTATCCATTGTCTGATACAACCGATAGTCTTGCGGCTCATCTTTATCCAGTCATCATCTTTCACTCCTTCAGGTCTAGCCCCCTTTATAAAAATAGGGTCAAATAGGTCTTTATAAAACAAGATGTCTTCCATCCGTGACTTCCAAATTGCATAATTCGAAGAAGTCAACTTGAACATAGATCCTGAAGTTGATGTGGATTCCTCTATCGTATTCTTTCTTTTTACAGAAAACTCTGAATGAAAAATCTGATCGTACGGATTTGTCCGGAATACTCCAAATAGTTGGAAAGTACTACTAGATTGTTAAAAACGGACTCCGAATGGCTTTGATCAAGCCAAAACAGTTTGGACAGTTCAGATCTGCGGAATCTGGTGCGCATGGGAAGCATCGAATAATTCCTTCAATCAACGGCTCGGTCAAGTGGCTTAGTCAACGCGGTCAGCAGCACGGTCCAAGCAGCTCCGCTCGGCTTGAAAGTTGGCTCCAGTTCGGCTTGGCAGCTCAGTCAACAGCTCTGGCGGCTCGGCTTCGGCTCAGTCAACAATCAATTGAGACCGACGTAGCGTGACATGACAGCTACGTGGGCGGTGATGTAGTACTGCGTGGCGCTGATGTGGCTCGTCTTTCACCTTGTGCCACGCGTGAGGCGCGTGTAAGAGACTGGGATGACGCGCCAAGCCGTTAACGGCGCGTGGAGGCGCGTATAAGCGCGTGGGACTCACGCGCCAAATTCAGATGGTGCGTGAAGGCGCGTCCAGGGTCTTCTGGGCCTCTTCTTTGCAGTTTTAGACTGCTCTCTGGGAGACCTTGCTCCTGGTATACTCAAAACCTGATTTCGAGCAACTTAATTTCTGAGTAGTTTCGAAAAACACTCTGTTTTTGTTCCGAAACGCGACCGATAAGGCTCTGATACCACTTGTTAGGACTATGGGACACCAGAAATCAATCACACACAATAAAACAAGAGATTTACGTGGTTCGACAATTGCCTACGTCCACTGGAGAGATATCCACTATAGAATTATCCCGGAGAGAGATTACAATACTCACACCTCACAACTCTCTCTATAGCACTCTCACTCACAGATTATACCCTCTGTGTTTGCTCTTCAGCTTTGTGTATCACTCCCATATATGTGTACTCAACCCCTCCTCACTCATCTCAATTTATAACCAAGAGAAAAGGAGTAGGTGAAGTGACAGCCATAATTGGCCAAGGTGGTACCACCCTCACTATCTTTCTTTAGTGAGTTTGTGTTGCCCCCACCACCCTTCTTTAGCACATGGTGCCACCCACACCATGTGGAGTGTGGGCTGGAAGCTAACACTAACATGACTGTAGAATTTTCCGAACAGTAGGTGAAAAGGTTGAAAATGTCTAGCTTGATTCCTTAACCAAATGCTATGTATCACCAAATTTTTATCATCCTTTTGTATCACCATCTACATGGATATTATTGATTAGTTATCTTGTCTGAAGATAATTATTAAAGAATAAATGAAGACAAATGATATCTTGCCACATATCCAGGTGATAAAAATTGGGTGAAAAAAAGAATGGTGATATATAGCAGCCCTCATTTCTTAAAGTAACAACCCAAAAATGAACCCATATTGTAGCAACCTAGAATAATGTCTACTTGTTATTAACAAACAACCTATGTACTCGTCCAACAAGTCCCACCCACTGACATTTTATGATGGATTGCTGACTCATCTTAAACTGTTAGTAAGAGGAATAATTTTATTATAATTAGTCGGTGAATTTTGAACACAATCTATTGTCTACTTTGATGTCAGAATAAATTTTTGATCACTAACTCATTTAAAAACTTAAACTTTAGGATCTGAAAAATGAAAAACACCCAAGAAATGTTCATATATTAGAGACAAGACATATTAATCACAACAAGTACACCATACAAAACTCCAAAAATAGAGAAACATGAGAAACCCATAAACTAAAACCACCAGAGAATAAGAAATTAAAGTTTAATTTGGGGATTTTTCTCATTGAACAAGGATGAGATTAAAAGGGTAGAAAGAGATTGAAATTGTGGTATACCTACAAAAGAAGAAACATAAGAGGGAGAGAGAGAGAGAGAGTGAAGTAGTAGTGAGAAAAGAACAATGAAGCAACCCAGAACGACATGGAACGTTGCTGGTCATACCCAGAGATTCCCATCACAAAAGATTCCCTCTCCTCTCTCTGGGTTGAGTATCGTTTGGTTTGGTTTTAAACTCCTTAGGATTTCATAAAATTTTGAATCAAATCGAATGCTGAAAATCTTAGGACCCAATCAAATCAAATTATGAAAATGTGATTTTATAATAAGATATGTGTAAGTAAAATGTTAACAATTCACGAATTTATAGGATACTAATAAAATATTTGAATAAATGGTAGTGAGTTTTTTTTTTTTTTTGTTTTTATCAAGAATGGAAGTGAGTTGATCATTCCAAATACTAAATATAAATATGTACACATAGAAGTTCAAAAATTAAATATTAATGTATTGTAATTTGATTTAAAAGAAAATAAATAGATTAATTATGTAAAGTATTGATTTTTTTCTTTAATATTCCTTTTGAATTATTCATATGTATTATATATAAGTATATAAAATTTAAATTAAATATAAATGTTTTATAATAAATAATTTCATGTTAAATACAAAACTCAATATAAATTAATCCTAAGATATTAATAAGATAGACAAAAAAATAAAAAAAAATATCTTTAATATCTAATAGAAGAAAATTAATTCGTAAAATATTGTTTTCTAGGGTAAGCTACCAATATGTGTTAATAATAGATCTTAATTTCCATTAAGTCCTAATGAAAATAAATCCTAATAAAATCGTCGCTAAAAATAATTTTGTGTAACGATTTTTTTGCATATGTCGCTAAAAATTGACAATTAGTAATTTTTTATTTTTTATTTTTTGTCATAGCTTTTATGAATTATTGCTAAAAACTTACAATTAGTAACATGTAACGCCCCAAAATAATTACAATAATCCATCCACAATATCTAATATGACAACAACAATAATAGGGGTATCTTCCATTAAATTTAATATGATATACGAAAGAGAAACATATGTTTCATACATTTATAAAACCTAACCCTGAATCTATAGCATATGCTGCAAGTTAAAAGAGAGAAATAAAGATAAACAGATAAAAATGCCCCGAGGGCTTACATATTTCCAAGACGAGGCTTGGTCACAACAAAAGTGGACTTTAAGTCCAATACATTTAAAGCCCTTGGCTATATAAAACAAACACAACAAAAGAAGTTCTTGCTCCAAATCCTCCCAAGCTAGTGCCTTGGTGGAGGCATATTATCAGCACCTGAAATGTTTTTCCTACATAAGGTGAGCCAAAGCCCAGTAAAGATAATCTAACACAATAAATAAATCTTAACAAAGACATAACTGTAGTAAGCACATACAATGCCCGTGATAAAATCATTTATAACTCTTTTACAAAATCATGCTATATCGAACTCATATTCAATCCATGTTATCTCAATTCATGAGTCTTTTCTATTCTATTTAGACAACCAAGCTGAGGATACAACTCAGTAGGTCTCTAATTATTACAGTCATCATACAAAACATTTTCATTTGCCATTTTACGAATATTTCGTCCGTGGGAATCAGCACCCATGTATATTCGTAGTTTTCTGGACTTTCACCCTAGACACTCCGGCCAACTTAATTCAATGGAGACATCCCCTTTCTGCTCCCAAACATGGAGTATATCCCCTTTCTTCTCCTAAACATTATACATGTGCAATGTATTTAAGATGTGACAAGGCTCAATATAAATGGATGAGAAAATTAGTTTCAATTCACCTAATTCTCAAGCAATTTCTATAACAACCATAGCTATCCTCCACCGATAGCCCAAAACAAATATTTATAAATAGATATACAATCTCCAAGACAGATAAATCATCCAAATTCCATAGGTGAGTAATAATACATATCTTACTCCACCATCGATATAACCATCAATCCAATTTTGCATTTTCAGCACCAATTCCATTTTATTTATACAAAATAAACATACGTCTCAGTGTATAATTTGTGAAAGAAGATGTAAAGAAAAAATTGAAGAACACTTCTCAAAGAATTTTTCAGAGAATAGATGTGAGTGATTATAGATCAAAGAATATTTTCTGATTTTTTTATTGCAACTTGTTTACATTAGAGGCTTTGGTATATATAATGAAACTTATAGCCGTTTATAGCCGTTGTATTCATTTGAATATCTTCCACTCCGTCATTACTAATTTGAATATCTTCCACTTGAACCTTTTGGCCTGCTGCTGTACTGGGTTGTTGGAACCTTTGTTTTGGGCTGTTTGAACCTCTGATTTAATCAAATATTACATATATTCTAACAACATTTAGGATAAAATTTTTAGATAAGAAATAATGGAACAAAATAAATTTTGATTCTATTTTTCTCTTTCAAATAAATTAAAACATAAAATCATCAAAATAAATGTTGATTCTATTTTTCTCTTTCAAATAAATCATCAAGATAAATTTTGATTCTATTTTTCTCTTTCAAATAAATTAAAAACATAATTAAATAAATCATCAAAATAAATAAGTCAATCTCCCCTTTTTTATGATAGCACACAATGATGTTTTGATTTGATTTGGGAGTAAGAAAAGCTCCCCCTCAAGTCATGCTCCCTGAATTCATTTCTAAATACATAGGCTAGCACATGTGTAATAAATAAGCTTTAATTAACGACATGATATGAGACTAAGATATCAAACTATAAATACATAATCATCATATTAGTTTTCAAATAAATAATACCATAATTTGAAAATAATACCATAATACATAACATCATAACAAAATAATACCATAATACATAACATCATATAATTTCTCCCCTTGTGACATAATCAAAAGGAAATCATGGGTTAGAATTTGGAGGAGGGGGAGGAAAATGATAGTGATAAATGGCATCTATACAATTCAAAACATATATATACATATATATACGATTCGCGCGCCTCTCTCTTTTCGGTCGAAAAGCGCATCGAACACGCATCCTCGCTTTTGCGTCAGCTGACCGACAAAAGCGAGACTGGGCAGTCAACAGCCTCGGCTCTCTCTCCCTCTTGTCTTCTTCTCCTCCGTCTTTTTCTTAATCACTCTCTTCTCCTTCTTCTTTCTCATTCGTTTCTATCTCTTTCTTCTTCTACGTGAAAGAGATAGAATCAGAGAGACTGAAAAGACCAGAAAGACTGTCAAAAATGGCCCTCCTGTCGATTACATCTCTTTCTTCTACGCCATGGCCTCGTCTTGTTCCCTTACTCTCTTTCCGGACCTAAATGATCCCGTAAGCGCTGCTGGGCCGAGTGCCACGACTCTTACTTTTCCCAACCTTCCTATGATGTCGATTAAGCAAATAATGGCAGCTCAATCAGACATTGAAGCCAATCATTTCACACTGACGTCCTGTATGAAGACGGTGACTGCAGTCACAAAATTGGCTCACCGACTGCAGAACAGGACGAGTGAGCTCCACCAAGTCAACGCCCAACTCTCGCTACTCCAGTGCATGTATAAGGATGCGCGAGCAGAGATTTGCGCACTGAAGGCCGAAAATAAAGAGCTTAAATGGAAGACCACCTCTATGACCCGATTTGGAGTAACGTCGTTCTTGGCCTTTGATAGTCAGCGGGGAGTCGTCGCTCTCAACGAAATCACGGGGGCAGGGCCTTCAAGGGCCTCCAAAGGTGATAAAAAAAGGAAGAAAACGATGGAAAAGTCGAGTAAGTAAGATCGGCGTATGGCCGTAAAAAAAAATGAAAGGTTTTTTTTTATGTAAATATATTTATTTTGATCGGCGTATGGCCGTAAAAAAAATAAAGGGTGTTTTTTTATGTACATATTTGTATTTTGATTTGTTTCTGTTTCTATGTTTAAGTACTGAAAAATGAAATTAAAAAGCAAAAAAAAAAAGAAAATTAAGCCCAAACAAAAAATAATAATGAGAAAAAAAAATAAAAATAAAAGAAATTAAGCCTAATAGCAAAATAAAATAAATTAAAATAAAATAATGCCAGCAGAAATTAAACTTAATGGGACGTTGGTGTTACTAGAATGGTAATGCAACAAAGATACCATGAGGGTTTAAAAAAAATTAATGTATGCAAAGTTAATTTTACCTCAAGATGCAGAACCCAAAAAAAAATTACACAGTTGAGAATAGCAAACTGTTAAGGAGAATAAATGTATGTACTTGAGAGTATTCAACTGATATATATGTTTCCATATCAATGTAGCAATACATATATATCATTTTAACAAAAATTCAAGTTTCACAGTCATAACAGAACTTTTTAAGTATAAATTGACATTCCAAGCTCACCACAAATAAAATTGAAACAATCCTCGTTTAAGGGTTTTGTGAAAATATCCGCCAATTGCTTGTCGGTGTTTACAAATTCAAATACAATATCTCCTTTTTGAACATGATCTCTTAAAAAATGATGTCGAATTTCAATATGTTTTGTTCGTGAGTGTTGAACCGGATTTTTTCTTAAATTGATGGCACTAGTATTATCACATTTAATATAGATATGATCATAATGCAAATCAAAGTCCTCCAATTGTTGTTTCATCCAAAGTGTTTGGGCACAACAACTTCTGGAAGCTATATATTCAGCTTCGGCCGTTGATAAAGCAACAAAATTTTACTTTTTGCTAAACCAAAATACTAATGAGTTACCGAGAAAGTGACAAGTGCCACTGATGCTTTTTCTATCAAGTTTGCATTCGGCAAAGACGACATCTGAGTAACTAATTAAATCAAATGCAGCACCTCTAGGATAAAATAGTTCCAAATTTTGAGTGCCAACAAGATATCTAAAAATTCTTTTAACAGCACTGAGATGTGATTTCTTAGGATTTGATTGATATCTAACACACATACAAACACTAAATATAATATCGGGTCTACTTGCAGTTAAATAAAGAAGTGAGCCGATCATACCTCGATATTTTGTTTGATCAATGGACTTACCTTTTTCATCCTTGTCTAGCTTAATGGATGTGCTCATAGGTGTTTCAGCTATTTTTGAGTCATACATACCACACGTTTTGAGTAGTTCTTTTGTGTACTTAGCTTGGTTGATAAAAATTCATTCCTTACATTGTTTGATTTGAAGCCCAAGGAAATAATTTAGCTCCCCCATCATGCTCATCTCAAACTCACCTTGCATACACTTAGCAAATTCCTTACACAAGGTTTCATTAGTAGCACCAAATATAAGGTCATCCACATATATTTGCACAATAAGTAAAGCATCATTTTTAGTTTTAACAAAAAGTGTTGTTTCAATCGTTCCTCTATAAAAATTATTTTCAATCAAAAATTTACTTAATTGTTCATACCATGCACGAGATGCTTGTTTCAAACCATATAAAGCTTTTGATAGTTTAAAAACATGATTTGGAAAAGCATGATCTTCAAAACCTGGGGGTTGTTTAACATAAACTTCCTCATTTATAAAACCATTAAGAAAGGCACATTTTACATCCATTTGAGAAAGTTTGAAATCTCTAAAATATACAAATGCAAGTAACATGCGAATGGCTTCTAATCTAGCAAGTGGAGCAAAGGTTTCATCGAAATCAATACCTTCTTCTTGATTGTATCCTTGTGCAACAAGTCTAGCCTTGTTTCTTATAATTGTGCCGGATTTATCAAGCTTGTTTCGAAAGATTCATTTGGTACCGATAATGGTATGATCTTTAGGTTTTGGCACAAGTTCCCACGCTTTGTGTCTCTCAAATTGGTTAAGCTCTTCATGCATAGCTATCAACCAATGTTCATCGAATTCGGCTTCTTGAAAGTTTTTAGGCTCAATCTGTGAAAGAAAAGCCAAGTTACTACAAATGTTTCTAAGTGAAGAGCGAGTTTCAATACCTTTTGTAGGGTCACCTAGGATTAAATCCTTAGAGTGATTATGGACAAACTTCCATTCTCTTAGCAAATCATCATTGCTTCCTCCTTCTTCTTGAGGTGGGAGAATAGGTTGTTCAATCTCTTTGTTCAACTTACATGGTTGGTTCTCTTCTTTGTAGATACTTGAATCTTCCACATTTGATTCCAAATCTATATTATCACTAACAATTTGCTTTTGAGCAGAGATGTTAGTTTCATCAAATGCCACATGTATAGATTCTTCCACAACAAGAGTTCTTTTATTAAAAACATGATAAGCTTTGCTAGTTAAGGAATAGCCAAGAAAAATTGCTTCATCAGATTTTGAATCAAATTTACCTAAGTTATCCTTACCATTATTATGCACAAAACATTTACAACCAAAAACATGTAAGTGACTAATGTTGGGCTTTCTATCATGCCAAAGTTCATAAGGAGTCTTTTTGAGAATAGGTCTAATTAATGCACGATTTAAAATATAACATGCGGTGTGAATGGCTTTGGCCTAAAAATATTTAGGAAGATTATTTTCGCAAAGCATTGTTCTACTCATCTCTTCTAAAGTTCTATTCTTCCTTTCTACTACACCATTTTGTTGAGGGGTTCTAGGTGTTGAAAAATTATGTCCAATACCATGCTCATCACAAAACAATTCAAATTTCTCATTTTCAAGTTCTCTACCATAGTCGGTTCGAATATTAGAAATAAGAAAGCCTTTTTCATTTTGAATTCTACGACACAGTTTTGTGAAAGAATAAAATGTTTCATCTTTGTGTGCTAAAAACATAATCCATATAAATCTTGAATAATCATCAACAATAACAAGATAATAATGTTTACCACCTAGACTAGATGTCTTTGAGGGACCAAATAAATCCATATGCAATAGTTGTAGAGGTCTAGTTGTGGAAATATGAGATTTTGATTTAAATGATATTTTAGTTTGTTTTCCTTGTTGACAAGCACTACAAAGATGATCTTTTTCAAATTTAATTTTTGGAAGTCCAATGACCAAATCCTTTCTCAAAAGTTTAGCAATTAAATCCATATGAGTATAACCAAGTCTTCTATGTCATAACCAACTATTTTCATTATTAACATATAAACATTTAACATCACTAGCATAGAGATCATTAAGATGAAAAACATAAACATTATCATGGTGATTACCAACGAATAAAGCTTTATGATCATTTGTGCTTTCAATTGTACAATGTGATTTATCAAAAATAACTCGATTACCTTTATCACATAATTGACTAATACTAAGTAGGTTATGCTTAAGTCCATCAACAAGTAAAACATTTTCAATAGAAGGGTTAGGAGAAATACCGATGCTACCAATACTGATGATTTTTCCTTTCTTGTTGTCTCCAAAAGTAACAAATCTTCCATCTTTCAATGATAGTTTAGTAAAGAATGATTTATCTCCGGTCATGTGTCTGGAACATCCACTGTCAAGGTACCACTTCATTTCTTTAGCTTTGGACTTAAAGCAAACCTACAAGATGACAATCAAGTGTTGGTTTTTGGTACCCATAGTTTCTTAGGTCCTTCTTGGTTAGTTTTGTTAGATCCCTTAATAATCCAAATCTTTTTAATTCTCATATTCATATTCTTTTTGAATGGACAATAAGATATATAATGGCCTTTCTTTCTACAATAATGACAAGTAATATGAGGGTGTGTCATGAGAAGTGCATTTTCAAAAATTGTATTGAGATTCTTTTGTTTCTTAATAGGGTCATATCCAATACCCACTTTATCAAAAATACATCTTTGATTTCCAAGAAGCATGTTGAGATTATCTCTACCTTTTACAAAATTTTCAAGTGTTTTTGTTAAATCATCAACATTGTTTTTTAAAGTAGTTTTCTCATTAAAGATAGTATCAAAATCATTTTTCAAAACAATTTTTTTCTTTCTTTAATTCTTCTACATTAATAGATAAAGATGCAACAGATTTCTTTAACACATTATTTTTGGCACAAACTTTTCTAAATTCATCTTGTAGCTCATTGAATGCACTTTCAAGTTCTTCATAAAGAGTAGTTACCTCATCTTGAGCAGAGTCTTCATCTTCAAAAGCCATGAGACATAAGTTGGCTATTTCATTTTCAATTTCATCACTTGAGCTTTCATCTTCACTTTCTCCCCAAGCTACTACCATGGCCTTTTTGTTTCTTTTGTAGTCTTTTCCGTGATTCTTCAATTTTGGACAATCCATCTTTATATGTCCATGATTTTTGCACTCATAGCAAATAATAGGCTCTTTCTTGTTATCTTTGTTGTACTCTTTCTTGAAAGGTCTTCTTCTTCCATAATTGTTTTTCTTGAAGTGCTTTTTGAGATTTCTACTAAACATGGCATAACTTTCATCCTCACTGGAGTTTTCATGTTCTTCTTCATTTGATGAGGCTTTGAATGCAATTCCACTTTTCTTTTTGTTTTCAACATCCTCATGTCCTTTCATGGTGATCTCATGAGTCATAAGGGAACCCATAAGCTCATCCAATCCAAGTATGGAGAGATTTTTGGATTTTATAATGGCCGTGACCTTTGCTTCCCAATTCTTTGGTAAACACCTAAGAATTTTTCTCACCAACTCACTGTTAATATAAGTTTTGCCAAGAGATTTCAAAGAGTTTACAATTTCAGTAAATGTAGTAAACATACTTGAAATAGATTCATTAGAGTTCATTTTAAACAATTCATAACTATGAACAAGCATATCAATATGAGATTCCTTCACTTGGTTTGCACCTTCATATGTTACCTTAAGTTTGTTCCAAATTTCTTTTGCCGAATCACAACTTGAAATTCTATTATACTCCTTAGAGTCTAATCCATAAACAAGGGTGAGTTTGGCTTTAGCATTGGCTTGCAATAATTTATGATCCCTCTCATCACATTCATCTTCAGTTTTAGGTACACTAATATTATCTACTAATTTAGTAGGAATTTTTGAACCTTTGATAACAATAATCCACATGGCATAATTAGTGGCTTGTAGGTATAGGGTCATCTTATCCTTCCAATAACTATAGTTGTTTCCGTCAAACAATGGTAGCCTATTTGTGGCTTGTCCTTCAGCTAAGGTTGCCATGGATGGAAACTCCCAGATGGTTAAATCTAAAACAAGAGTTTAGGCTCTGATACCAATTGTTACCCAAAAGACAACCTAAGAGGGGGGTGAATTAGGTTTTTACAAATAAAAATAATAATACCCTAATAAAAATTATGACTCGCACAATAGATAAATATAGTTAATAAAATAAAAATAATTAAAACAAGTGTTCTAACAACTATGTCAATTAATGATTTTAGCACAGTAAAAATGTGAAATATAGCTATGGCAATTTAAATAAAATAAAGAGATAAGGGAGAGAGAGGCAAACAAATTTATAATGGTTCGGCTTCAACTCGGCCTACGTCCACTCCTCAAGCTTCACTTGAGATTTTTCACTATACTCTAGCTTCACAGGGTGCTGGCAACCTTTTCACAGATGGAGCAATCCTCCACAGATTTTATACAGACTTTCTAAGTTAAGAACACTAAGTGTACTACACTCTTACAAGGTTGAAAAGAATGTATTTTTGCTTTCACAAAAAGCTACAAAAATTATCTTTCAAAGATAGATATAAAAATGAAGCTCTGGTTTTTCTGTAAACCTCACATAGGAAAGATGGGCTTAAAACTATATGTCTCAGTGTATAATTTCTGAAAGAAGATGTAAAGAAAAAATTGAAGAACACTTCTCAGAGAATTTTTCAAAGAATAGATGTGAGTGATTATAGATCAAAGAATATTTTCTGATTTTTTTATTGAAACTTGTTTACATTAGAGGTTTTGGTATATATAATGAAACTTATAGCCGTTTATAGCCGTTGTATTCATTTGAATATCTTCCACTCCATCATTACTAATTTGAATATCTTCCACTTGAACCTTTTGGCATGTTGCTATGCTGGGCTGTTGGAACCTTTGTTTGGGCTGTTTGAACCTCTGATTTAATCAAATATTAAATACATTCTAACAACATTTAGGATAAAAGTTTTAGGTAAGAAATAATGGGACAAAATAAATTTTGATTCTATTTTTCTCTTTCAAATAAATTAAAACATAAAATCATCAAAATAAATGTTGATTCTATTTTTCTCTTTCAAATAAATCATCAAAATAAATTTTGATTCTATTTTTCTCTTTCAAATAAATTAAAAACATAATTAAATAAATTATCAAAATAAATAAGTCTAACACATTTTATATCCCTTTCCAAAAATCATGCAATGTCAGTTCAATATTAAAGTTCATAAATCATTTCCATTACATTAGAAAACAAGGTAGTGAATCACACTCTGGGAATTTCAAAACAATACAACCTTTCCCAAAAATTTCGTCCGCAGGAAACCATAAACTGGGACCCATGTAAACGTAGGCTATAAAAGCACTACTATTGCCATTTCGCAGAAATTTTATCTGCGGGATCGACACCCATGTATACACGCAGTTTTCGAGACTTTCACCCTAGACAATCAGGCCAACTTATTTCAACAAAAATCATTTACTTACCAAATTCATCCATTTTTCTCAAAACAATAACGTTTTCAATGTTCAATGCAAATAAATGAAAAATTGTTTTTAATTCACCTAATCCTCATGCAATTTCTACAACAATCATGGCTATCCTCCACCGATAGCTCAAAACAAATTTTTCTAAGCAGATAAACTCAATAAAGATAAACTTTTCAAATTTTCAAGATGTGAGTGGTAATACATACCCAACTCCAACATCCTTATCCATATCCACCCAATTTAACTTTTCAATCCCCAATTCCATATTTTATACAAAATCAACACTTGAGTTAATTAGGGAAAAATCCATTTTTCTACCAAAATCAATTCCAAGTATCAAAATCAACCATTTCATTGCAACTCAATTTTATTTTTCAATCCCACAATCATTTCCAAGAATCCATTTGAAAAACTCATCTTTTAATTTTTGATCAAAAATCCTAGATTTGTTCCAAAAATCCCCAAATCACAATGTTATTTTAAAAATAGCAAATATCTAAGTTAAGAACCATAAGAAAGTGTAAAGAATCCCTACCTCAAGCTTAGAAAATGAGAGGAAGAGTGAAGGAACTCCAACAACGCCCAAACCAAACTTTGTTCGAATCAAAAGAAAGCCCACAGTGTGCCCTACCTTTTTAACAAAGGGACACAGGTGAAGAACTCAATGGATCTAGGTGTATTTGTAGAGAAAAGTAGAGTTTTAGAGAGAGAGGGTGTAGATCTAGGGTTTTTAGAATGTTTAGAGAGATAGAGAGAGAAGTGAAGAAGTGACGCAGAAAAGTGACTTTACGAACTGATATACGCGCAAGCCGCTCGAGCGTAGGAAGTGTCGCTCGAGCGTCTAGACACAAAGGAAGCGACACTGCTCGAACGCAAGAAGTGATACTCGAGAGAAGAATTACAAGTCGTAGCAGTTTACAGACATAAAACCACCACTCGAGCACAAGAAATGCCGCTTGAGCCAAGACTGCTCGAGCAAAAAATGCACACTCCTAGTAGTTTTGCAAGCCTACAAAAGTACGGAGAGTTCACAGGGGACACTCGAGCGCGAGAAACTTCGCTTAAGCGTAGAAGCCAAAATATGGACAATAGTAGTTTTGAAACACAAACTACCAACCTGTTCCAAACACAATTAAAACACTCCAATAACCAAACTCAATGAGGAATAAGGAGAAACAAAACATGAAAAACCATATACAACAATGAAACCAGGATCCAACATCAATGAGTCGGGTCTAAACCAAAATCGCTATACATACTCATACTCATAACTGAACATAATAATGGTACATCCAACAGAACATTGCATATCGTCTTCCGACCCACATTAACATGTTGTCTCCCATGACTTGGGGCTTTCTTTGGATGCCATTGTAGATTCAAAATAGGACATTCGTTCACTTAGACAAAATATCTTTTCAGAAAACATAACTTATCAAATAACATTTTGAATATAATTCATATGAATATATCTTTACAATAACGTTACTTACAGTGGGCTTCCAGAAACAGTTGATCAGTCTTCGAATCTTGACCTACAATCACAAACGTACATAGCACAAAACATGTCTTCTTATTACACATTCATATGGCTAACATGGCTTAGCTTTCCTTACATTAACTTCTTATTTATTCCATGTCACATAACTTCTTCATATTGAACCACATATTCGGGTCGAATAATTCTTCTTATCTTTTCTAATTCAATTACTCATGTTGGTTACTTACTTCTTAAGCCTTAATGGTTCATAAATCATGTCTAAGAATGCCCGAAAAGAGATGGGAATGAAGATATTGTAACGCCCTCAAAATAATAACATTAGACCCATCAATATAGACATGCATAGATATATAAAAACTCCACATTCTTCTATTCATCGAAGTTCCATTACAAAAAGTATTACATGTTAACGACAAAAGTAAATGCCCTAAGGGCTTACAGCTTTCCAAGTTAACACTTGGTTACAATAAAAGAGTACTAACTCATTTACACATTAAGCCCCTGGCTTGAATTTACATGTAATACATCAAAAAGAAATAAAACAACAAAAGTGTGTCTGCCTCTAGCCTCCCAAGCTATGTCCTTGGAGGTGGCATACTACCTGTACCTGAAAATGATATTCCCATATAGGGTGAGCCACAGCCCAGTAGAAATACACTAAACCAAATATGAACAATGACTAAAAGATTAGCAGTTGATAGATGGCCAACACTGATACTTTCTCTTATCACACTTTACTGTTTCATGACATACAAGTCCATGTTACAATTCATTTTCCAATTCTTTTCAATTCTCAATTTATAACCATGGCTCAGAACCTGGCCAAACAACTCATATGAGACAGTAACTCATATCAAGTACTTCCCCATTTCATAATAGATAAGCATACTAGCTATATCACACACCAACAGATAAGCATACAAGCTATATCATTACTTCCACAGATATGCATATGAGCACTATCACACTTCCAATGGCAAGCATATGAGCTCTGTCAATACATCACTAGATAAGCATATGAGCTCTACCTACGGAGTCCATCCCCTATCTCCTCCCAACAACATCCGGTTTAGAGGTCCATCCCTTATCTTCCCCTAAACCATGGAGTACATCCCCTATCTCCTCCAACACAACACAATGCATATAAGCAACAATTATACACATCATCACACAACACATAAATTTAATGTATTCTTTCAATCGTCAATCTCATTGACACATTCCAGTGATTAGTTTCAATTTGCCTAATCATCATGCATTGTCTACAACAATCAAGACTATCCTCCACCGATAGCCCAAAGCAGTTATTTCTATACAGAAAATAAATGCAACAATGGATATATATAATCAACATTCCAACTAGGTGAGTGATAAATAATCCAACTACACCCTTTAATCCCACAACTTTCCAAATCAATTCCTCATTTCTCATAATTAATTATGCAAATTAATTTACCAATGTAATTAGGGCATTTTCCATAATTAACATCACAACCCTTAGGTTCCATTTTCATTAATGTTTTAGCATTACTTTCACTTTTTCATGCCAAACATGCATCTAAGCTTTATATAGCTAAAACCCCCAACTTTTGTAAATTTACACAAAAACCCCAAACTTTCACAAAATTACCAAACCAACCCCAACATCTCAAAATACTAAAATTTAAAGACGAAGCTCATAAAGAGGAGTAGGATATCCCTACCTAGAAGTTAGAGCTCGGATGGAGAAGAGACCAAAACCAAAGTACTCCAAAGACCAAGATTTTTGGATCAAAACGACGCCCTCGACGATCAACACAACTTTTACAAAGGCCGAAGAGAAGGAGGACACTCTAACTAGATCAAACCCTAGAGAGAAGGGAGTTTCTAGAGAGAGATGCTCTCAAAAATGGTTTTTAGAAAAAGTAGGAGAGAGAAAGAAAAGCAAAAAGTGATTTGAAATCACCCAGCGGATAACTCATATACGTATGACCTGCTCGAGCGGAGAACACAACGCTCGAGCGCCAAGAACAAAAATCTGGACACGCTCGAGCGCAATAAGGCCCGCTCGAGCTCTAAGACACAGGAATAAAGTACACCCGCTCGAGCGAGAAAACCAGTCCGCTCGAGCGCAAATCTCCCTCTCCCAGAACCCTCACCAAGACAGTACTACCCGCTCGAGCGCCAACAATCCCGCTCGAGCGCCACCCACTCGAGCGTAGAAGAACCCGCTCGAGCGTAGAAAACACCTCTGCAGAAGTTTTGCAGGGACACGAAATACTGGGAGTGTGCAATCTCCGCTTGAGCGCCAGAACACCCGCTCGAGCGCTAAACTAGAAACCAAACTCCGCTCGAGCGCAAAATGACCCGCTCGAGCGTAACACCAAAAACCTGGGCAACAAGGATAAAGACCAAGGCTTAACCCACCTGTTCAACACGAGCCCATAAACATCCCAAAACTCAAACAACGGATTTAAAGGATAGCAACAAGATAGATACAACTACCAACTCCACGGAATCAAGTCTGGAATACAACAGAACAGTAAAGGGACAACCGGGATCGCTATAACCTCCCCCCTTTAAAGAATTTCGTCCTCGAAATTAAACACAAGTTTTTCAAAATCAGGTTTTCTCGATCCCCAATGTTATTACACTATAATATTAAACAACCCGGCCCACTACCGGTCAATTCCATCTCTTTTCAAGAGGCATTTTACAACATAAATTACAAGTTCATTATCAACATGCAATTTTCTTCCATTTCCAACCATTTCCAACATACATGGTTCACAGTTCATATCATAATCAATATACATGATATAACTCCAATTCTACAATATAGCCAACATATGCAATATCATAATCAACTCCCACATCAAGGTAAGTTCTACAACATACTTTCATTAAACCAAAACATCATCAATGTTTTACAACTTAAGACATATATAAAGCTCTTAAGTCCAACAACAATACAAAATCAAAATACAGGATTACTCATCAATAAATAAGTTCGGATATCTCTCGCGGACCTCCAACTCACGTTCCCAAGTGGCTTCCTCCACTCCGTGATGTTTCCACAAAACCTTTACCAAAGGAATGGTCTTGCCACGTAGGACTTGATCCCGCCTATCCAAGACCCGAACCGGTCTCTCCTCATACGAGGCATCCTTATCTACCTCTAAGTCGGTCCAATCCAACACATGGGACAGATCCGGCTCATACTTCCGAAGCATACTAACATGAAAGACGTCATGAACTCCAGACAATTGTGGCGGCAAAGCCAAACGATAAGCAACCTCTCCAATCTTCTCAAGGATCTCAAAGGGACCAATAAACCGAGGGAATAACTTCCCATTCTTCCCAAACCTCATCAACCCCCGTCTAGGTGATATTTTCAGAAAGACATGATCACCTATCTCAAACGCCAAAAGCCTCCTCCTACGGTCAACATAAGATTTCTAACGACTCTGGGCTGTAACAAGCCTCCTACGGATAAGTTCAACTTTTTCCGTCGTCTCTCTAACCAACTCCGGACCCAACAAAGGTGCATCACCCACCTCGGCCCAACACACTGGAGACCTACACGGTCGGCCGTACAAGGCCTCAAACGGTGCCATACCGATACTAGACTGAAAGTTGTTGTTGTAGGCAAACTCCACCAAGGGCAAATGCCTCTCCCACGTCCCACTAAAGTCAAGGACACAACCTCGAAACATATCCTCCCGGATCTGGATAGTACGCTCGGACTGCCCGTCAGTCTGAGGATGGTAAGCCGTACTAAAGGTCAACTTAGTACCCATGGCACTCTGCAAACTCTGCCACAACCTAGTAGTAAAACGAGGATCTCTATCTGAGACGATCGTCACTGGGACCCCGTGCAATCTCACTATGTCCCGAATATACAAGTCGGCGAGATGATCTACCGAATCTCTCACGCGCATAGGAATGAAGTGCACCGACTTAGTCAACCGGTCTACAACCACCCAAATAGCATCACTACCCCGCTGAGTCCTCTTGATGCTACCCCGCTGAGTCCTCGGAAGACCTACAACGAAGTCCATAGTGACATGCTCCCACTTCCACTCGGCAATAGGCAAGGGTTGCAACAAACCCGCTGGCCTCTGATGCTCGGCCTTCACTTGCTGGCAAGTAAGGCACTTAAGAGCTTGAGATAGAAATGTTGAGGTTCCAGGTATTACTCATCAGATGTGAGCGTCATAATATATATAATTGGCAAGACAAATATTTTAAATTTGGACGAATTGTATTTAATGATAGGAGTGTGGGATAGGAGTGTGGGTATAAATTTTTGTATGTGTGTGAGTCCGTAATTTATTATTACATATTTAAGTGGTTTTTTTATATAACACCATTTTAATGATTTATGGGATTTCTGCGCCTTTAGATCTAATTTTATGAAGAGTGATTCTACAATATTCTTTTATTTCAAATAGACGTTTGTTTGATCCTTACTCCAATACCTAAAAACACTCTAGTTGAGATTGCTGGAATTAATACTTCAACGGTTAAGTTAGATTTTGTATAAAAATGAATAAGTTCGATACTTCATGTGGGCTTTAGTTGGTTAATTGTGCAAGCATTTCTTCTTTCTCCCTACCTTATTTATATAATCAATTGGTATAGATATTTTCTTTGTAATTTGACATGTTTGTCATCATCATCTAAATCTTAGGGCCTAAGTTCCTACTACACCTCTGGAAAAGGACATCCTGGGCCTACTCTGGTACGTGACATTCATGTTTGCCGAAACTATCAATATCTCTTACTCGGTGTATCATCTGATCGGTCGTCCAGTAAGCCTGATTAAATTTGGGCATATGATGGATGGGCCCTGATATGTTTGTCGACTGTGCAAGTTTTATACTCGGCTCACATAAACTTCAGAGGTCCCTCCTTGTACGGGAAAGAAATAAACCTTCTCGTATAATCCTGTTAATTAAGTCTGCGCTCCTCTGTACGTCGTCGCTTTATCACCTGAAAAACACAAACGTGAGCTAGCCGGCAGGTGTGTGCCGGAAACCTCTCCGATGCCTAAGTCAGTAAACTTGACAAATAGACAAAAGCTCCATGTATTCGAAAAATAAAGTTGTGTGTTACCTCTCCAAAAGTAATGTTGTAAGCTTTTATAGGTTTCGTGTGGCACAATCCTAGTAGGACTTCTACTCCTCCATGCAGAGTCCTCCTAGGATTCATACTCCTGAAAGATAATGCTTATCCTTCAACACCCCCCTCACTGCTTAAACCAAGTGAGATGATTTTTACCATAGCTGAACCCCAATATGACCGAAGTAATCATGGCTATGCTGAGCTGTAGAGCAGGCCAAACTATACTTAGTTCGGTTCTTCCTTTTACTCCTCCTTATCTCGGTTCTCTCATGTGCAACCCATGGTGTGTTTAGACCGGGCTACCGAGTAGCAAGGTTCTGACCGTTCCAACAACAATACACCATGACCGGGCTAACTCTGAGACCGACATAACTCCAAGTCACTTCCGGACCGGAGTAACTTTACATTTCTCTCGGGCCGAAGTAATTTTGCACCTCTCTTGGGCCGAAGTAACTTTACGGCCTTTTTACCCACCCTTCGTACTATGGGCCATAATGACCATCTCCTAGCTCGGCCCAATTTTCACAAAAATTACCCTCTCAATTGCCCCTTAATTCCATCTGCACAGCATGATAGGGATTACCTGTCTATCAGCCAAGCTGAAGTTTTTAAGCCTTTCCAGCCGAGCTAGTTTTACGCCGAACTTTGCTTGTCCGGTCAAAACGTCTCTTCAATCACAGCAACTGAATCGTTCCTCCTTCCCAGGACACGTGGTACGCACTGATTGACTGAGGACGGCTGTCACGCCGTCTTCGTACTTCGTGAAATTCTAACAGTCCCGCCTTTTTCCCTTTACCTAAGACGAATCCCTTCATCTTGGTACACTTTACAACTTCTCTCTCTCTGAGCCTCCATTGCTTCCTAACTTTTGCAACTGTGAAGCTTGCTTTGCGTTCGTCTTTTACTGCTGTTGCATCCATTTCCAGGTCCTCTACTTCAACCTGGTAAGCAAATCCCTCTTTCTTGCTCTGTTTGTTTTCGTATTTGTTCTATGTGTTTTGTTTTCTGTGCTTTTTGCAAACACGTTTTTCCATTTTGCTTTGCTCTGTACTCTTATGGAAAAAACTTAATAGTAGAACACATGAGTATATGAAATATCCTGTAGAAAACTGGTTTTTGATCCAAAATTATGGTGCAACCGAACTAGGATACTGTTTAGGCTAAGTAAAAGTCTAGTCAGCTTACAACCGGACTAACACTTCATGTTTACACCAGTAGCTTTGAATAAGTCAAACCACTTCTTGATAGACCTTAGCCGAAGTAACCAACCGAACTAGGTTTGCACTTAGCATACTGAGATACCTGAACTCCAACCGATCTCAGCCTTTGGGGCTAAACCAGCTTTCTTAGTTTTTTAGATGGAACTCAGAAAGCTGCCCCTAGACGGTCAACTGGTCAAACAGAACCGTTTCCACAATCAAGATATCTAGACGCTTGCCCAGCCCGAACTAATAAAAGCCCTGCTCAAACTGAGCTACCAATCACCTTGCAGAAACCGAGATAGAACTTGTAGCATCCATATAGCCGAAGTAGGGCTCCTATTTTTTACTTTTATCTTGTAGCACGGTCCAACGATCTGTGCTTAACCCCTTTGTTTTCTACTTGCAGACTTAGGTTGCCCAGGCACTCCTCTGCGCGCTCGACCGAGCTACTGAGCACAATTTTTGGACCGTGCTAATTTATTTATAAATTATACAATAAATGGGGAAGTATAGATTTCTAGTAGAGACGCCAGGTGGTCTAGCCGAATTTCAAAGGGATTATGGCATACCTGACGATGTACACCTTACCCTGGCAGAAAAAGATGTCATACCCTAGGGGAATGAAGGCTTTGTCCCCTTCACCCTCTTGTCCATAATTGAAACCAGACTACGATTTCCAGTCCAACCCTTGATTTGTGAGTTTCGTAGGCAAACCAGACTATGCCCAACCCAACTATCCACCAATTCATACCGTATAATAATGGGAATAGCCGAACTAAACCGTCAAGCCGGTCTCAACCTTGGTCTGGCCGAAATCTTTCACCAATACTCCATTGGTTCGAAGGAAGACGGCTGGGTATATTATCTCAGAATACGTCACCGACGTGAGAAAATAATAAAAAACACACCGGATAAAGACTTGAATGACGACGATTTTTTCTGGGTGTCTGGGAACTTTAAGGATTACCAAGCCCAGATTCTTGGCCGAAGCATCAATTGGAAAAAAGAAGAACCCGGTATATTTACTTCGGTTTTCTTGCGTGCTATTTTATATTTCGGTTTTTTAATCTTTCAACCGAACTAACAGTTGTCCTCTTTTGCAAATTCTGCCCACCTCCATTCTTTATACAGCTACCCAAATCTAGCGACTTTGCGCGCCGCACTATGGTATCCAGAACGTAGTTGGGCTAAGCTACTAAAGTTCGAGCCGACCTACAGATACAGCGGCCGCCGAAAAGCGAGAGTGACCGACTTTCTGCTAGAGGAGGCCCCAGAACCGGACCCAACCTTGCCAGAAAATCAGACTAATCCCACTAACTACTGAAGAACAAATGTCCAAAAGAAACAGAGTCAGGGCCCTCTTGATCGAGACCAACAGACCCGAAGTACCGCCACTAAGCCAAACGACTGAGACCGTGGTAGCCCTTCCATCCCAGCAGCCATCCTCATCTCGGGCGAACAAGCGTGCCCAGACTAGCCAAACCGAGCAACGCCTAGTCGACGAAGACGAGCCCATCCTTCCACCGAGCCCTCAACCCAGCCTTCAACCGGAGCAATCTGACCGAGCTGACTCCTCCAAATGGGCTCCAATTCTCACCTTTCAAAACCGAGATATCCAGGAAACTGACTCGGTTGTTGCTGAGAAGGATCACTTGATGGCTTTCAATCTAGCCAAGAGTGTTTGCCTTCCAAAAGATATGGAGCACCACAACAAGCAACTAAACACCGAGCTGAAGGCCATCCGGTCATCAACAAAATAAATGATCCTGGTAGGTGGCTCTCTGTTTTCTTTGTCTAACTTTTTCCCAACTGTTAGTCTGGCTAAAGAGAGTCACCACTCTTTTGCAGGCCATTCAGAAGAACAACATTGCACATCAGAAAGTGCTGGAGCTCCGAAAGACAACCAAGCATGTCATGGCAGATGCCGAGGCAAAGACAGCCGAGCTTGAGCAAGCCAAGAAGTGGATAGCCGAGCTACAGTTCGAGAACGTTCGCTTGACCGGACTTGTTAGCTCGGCTGAAGCAGAAAAACAAAAAATTGTAGCAACGGTGAAAGATAAATACTTGCGCGAGTTGGCCAAACTTGAAGGCAAAAAAGACGCCGAAATAGCCGATCTGAAGAAGAAGATCGGTGATGCCAACGCCCAAGGTTTCAAAGAGGCGGAGGGCCTCTACATTCCACAGTGTGAGGGGGCGAAGGACTTATTCTTTAAGTGTGGCTGGAGGAGTGCTGTGGAACAGCTCGGTTGTGGGCTCGAAACCGAGGTCTACAATGCTCCGCAGTACTTTATTCCGGCCTCACTAGCGGAATATGCTGCTTCTGTCCAAGAACAATTTTTGCAGGATTCAGATGATGAAAATGAAGAAAACGAACAAACTGTTACTCCGGTAGTCAACGAGCAAGTCAACGATCAATCAGCTCGGTTGGAGGCAACGGTTGAAGACCTGACTGTTGAGCCATCGACTGATATCGTTCTGTCAGTTGTTACTGAGACTGATCTTCCATCTGCAACCGGTGTTCAAGTTGATATTGACGCCGAAATTGAAGACCTTTTCACTTGATTTTGTACTTTTCTTTTCTTTGTTACTTTTTGTTCTTATAACCGGGCTATGGCCCCTCCTTTGTATTTGCTCTTTTGATGAATGAAAAATATCTTTTTCTTATTTCGGTTAATCTATATGTTTGTACTTGTAATGATTTTTCCATGATCATTTTACTTCCAACTGTTATCTCGGTTTTAACTGGTCAATCTAACTACGCTTACTAGCCAACCACTCTTTAGCCGACATAATTACTTCGGCTAAAGAGTACTAAAGGTTTGGTTTAATCCAGCCAACCACTCTTCAGCTCTACCCTTACTTCGGCTGAAGAGTAACAAGAGTTGGTTTAATTCAACCAACCATTCTTTTGCCATACCCTTACTTCGGCTGAAGAGTAACAAGAGTTGGTTTAATCCAGCCAACCATTCTTTAGCTCTACCCTTACTTCGGCTGAAGAGTAACAAGAGTTGGTTTAATCCAGCCAACCACTCTTCAGCCATACCCTTACTTTGGCTGAAGAGTAACAAGAGTTGGTTTAATCCAGCCAACCTTTCTTTAGCCGATGTACTTACTTCGGCTAAAGAGTACTAAGGGTTGGTTTAATCCAGCCAACCTCTAAGGTAGTTTTTCCAGCCAACTTAGAATAAATGTTTGGTTATCCCGACCAAAACGTCCTGCAGCCTGGATCCTTATCCTGGGCTTAGGAGGGGTGTTGGTTTAATCCAGCCAACCTCTAAATTTTTCCAGCCAACTTAGAATAGAATGTTGGGTTATTTCGACCAAACGTCCTGCAGCCTGGATCCTTATCCTGGGCTTAGGAAGGGTGTTGGTTTAATCTAGCCAACCTCTAAGTTGGTTTTTCCAGCCAACTTAGAATAGAATGTTTGCAATGTACCTGACTTCACTAAAACTAACTTTTACAGAGAACAACTTATGCTGAAAAGGATCGATTGTTTTTATTGAGAATAGAAAAAATTACACATGTTTGAAAAGAAAAAAGCTAAAAGTAAAATAACTTGAGATTGGCAGTGTTCCATGGCCTAGGGATTGTTTTGTCGTCCTTGTCTTCTAGGTGGTATGCCCCTTTGCCTGCTAACCCAACCACTTTGTAAGGGCCTTCCCAGTTTGGCCCTAACTTGCCATCTCCCGATATCAAGGTGTTTCCCATCACTTTGCGCAGTACCCAATCTCCGATCTTGAATTGCCTTGGATGCACCATTTTGTTGTACTTCCTGGATAACTCTTGTTGGTATGAGGCAATGTGAACCAGTGCTCTTTCTCTTCTTTCTTCCGCAAGGTTGAGTTCTAATGTTATGGCTTCGCCGTTTAAGTCTGGATCAAAATTTTCGCATCGAATTGTGGGGAGGCCAACTTCCAGTGGGATTACTGCTTCCATGCCGTAGGCTAAGGAGAATGGTGTTTCTCCTGTTGACCGCCGAGGTGTGGTGCGGTAAGCCCATAAAACATGAGGAAGCTCTTTCGCCCATTTGCCTTTAGTTTTCTCCAACCTTTTCTTCAGCCCATCCAAGACTACCTTGTTTGAAGCTTCTGCCTGTCCATTTGCTTGGGGATATGCCAGTGTAGAATTATAGAACTCTATCTTGTATTCTTCACAAAAGCCTCTGAAGATTCTTCCGTCGAACTGAGTGTCATTGTCTGAGATTAGGGCTTTTGGTATGCCAAACCGAGCGATGATGTTTTGCCAGACGAACTTCTTCACATCTTTTTCCTTGATTGATGCCAATGCCTCTGCTTCCACCCACTTTGTGAAGTAGTCTGTTGCTGCGAGAAAGAACTTCCTGTTTCCGGGTGCTATTGGAAGTGGTCCTACGATGTCCAAGCCCCACATTGCAAAGGGCCATGGACTAGTCAATGGTAGGAGTTCTCTAGCTGGTTGATGTATTTGGTGTGCAAATTTTTGGCATTTCTCACACTTCTTCACATATTTCTCTGAGTCTGCCTGCATGTATGGCCACCAGTATCCTTGTGAAATGGCCCTGTAAGCTAGCGATCTTCCTCCTTGATGGCTTCCGCACACCCCTTCGTGTATCTCGTACAGGAATGCTTCCACTTTGCTGGGGTAGACACACTTTAGATAAGGTCTTGAGAACGACCTTTTGTATAATGCCAAGGATGGGGAGAGCCAAAATCGCTGCAACTTCGCTCTTATTCTGTTGGCTTCCTTTTTCTCTTCTGGTAAGATGCCGTCTTTTAAGAACAAGTTGATGGGATCCATCCAAGAGGGGCCTAGTTCTGCGCAACATACCTCTTTTGCTTCGGGGTCCTCAATGCTTGATCTAGGTAGGTAGTCGATCAGTAGTGGATGAGGGATGGAGGTGTCTGCCATTGAGGCGAAGCCTGCTAGTTCGTCTGCTCTGTTGTTCTCCTCCCTGTCTGTCTGTTCTATCCTCACTACTTCAAATTTCTTGATCTCTGTTCTGACCAATTCTTGGTACTTGGCCATCCTATCATCCTTTGCTTCATAGTTGCCCGAAATTTGGTTTACCACCAGCTGTGAGTCGCTGTAGCCCATTAATTCGGTGGCCTTCATGTAGTATGCTGATTTGAGTCCTGCAAGAAGCGCTTCATACTCCGCTTCATTGTTTGATGCTGGGAAGCCAAGGTTGATTGCTTACTCTACAACCAGGCCGTCTGGCGAGATGAGGACTATGCCGAGTCCTGCACCATGCCGGTTGGATGCTCCATCTACAAAGAGCTTCCACATCTCACCAACGAACAACTTCCAACAAGTGGAGGGGTCGGATGATGTCTTGGGGTCAAGAATGTTGCTGGTGTTTTCTTCAAGGTCAATGCTTGCTGTCTGCCCCTCGCTATCTGATTGAACCAAGTCTTTATTTGTTAGTGAGTCTTGGTTTGTTGTAGCTTGGTTTGCTTCTTCCTTGCTGTCTATAGTCTGGTCTGTCTTGGAGTCTGACTGAGTACCTTCTGCTAGAGGTTGCGCTATTTCGGCTTCATCTTCCATCCCTAGTACGGTTGTGTCAGTTAGGTCGACTGGGCAGATATGATGACTTCCAAGAGTAAACTCTGCGACGAAGTCTGCCAAAGATTGGGCCTTTACTGCGATTCTGGGTTGGAACTTGATATCGAATTGTCCCAACTCTACTGCCCACTTCAAGATTCGCCCAGAAAAGTTCGCCCTCTCAAACAAAGCTTTTAGTGGAAAAGCTGTGAGGACGACTATGGTGTGGGCGTTAAAGTAGTATGCCAATTTTCGGGAGGCCATCATTAAGGCCAATGCTAATTTTTCCAGTGGCAAATATCTTGTTTCGGCCTCTAGCAATGTCTTGCTGACATAATAAATGGGCAGATGTTGGATTCCTTCTGCACGGACCAACACTGCGCTAATTGCGTGCTGGGAGACTGCTAGGTACAGGAAGAGTTCTTCTCCTGGTATTGGGGTGACCAACAATGGTGGAGAGGACATGTATTCTTTCAAGCTTTCCAGAGCTTAGTCGCATTCTTCGTCCCATTCGAACTTGGCTTTTAAAGCTTGAAAGAATGGTCGTAGTCTGTCTGACGATCGGCTTATGAATCGATTGAGCGCGGCTGCCATGCCGGTGAGATGCTGCACTTCTTTTACTGAGTTTGGTCTCTTCAAATCCTGATTTGCTTTGATCTGGGAGGGGTCCGCTTCTATACCCCGGTTGGTCACAAGGAAGCCCAGGAATTTACCAGATCCTACTCCGAATGCACACTTTGATGCGTTGAGGCGCAACTTGTGCTTTTTCAGAATTTCAAACATCCCTCCTAGGTCCTTGAGATGGTCATTCTCATCCTTGCTTTTGACCACCATGTCGTCGATGTAAGCCTCCATTGTTCTTCCTAACAATGGTTCAAACATCTTGGTGACCATTCGTTGGAATGTTGCCCCTGCGTTCTTTAGGCCAAAGGGCATGACCTTGTAACAGTATAGTCCTCTCAGAGTTGTAAAGGATGTGACCTCCTGGTCTGGTTCATGCATGGCGATTTGGTGGTAGCCTCTATATGCATCTAGAAAGCTAAGTCGGTTGTGCCCTGCCGTTAGGTCTACCAGTTGATCTATCCGTGGTAGAGGAAAGCTATCTTTTGGGCGAAGTCCTTGTTGACCGTTTTGTAGTCGACACAACGACACACCATTTGCCATTCTTCTTTGTACTACGACCGTGTTGGAGATCCATTTCGGGTAGTGCACCTCTCTAATTGCTCCTGCCTCCAGCAGGTTACCTACTTCTTCGCCACTATTTTCGGCATGGTGAAGTGCCGATCTGCGAGTGCGCTGAATGACTGGTCTGGCGATGGGTGGACATTGAGTTGGTGACAGATGAAGTTTGATAATGCCTGGCATGTCGTAGGGTGTCCAGGCGAACACTTCGATGTTAGAGGTTAAGAATTCCAAGACCTCTAATCTCTCAGTGCTAGACAACGATGAACCGAGCAAAAAGAACTTATCCGGGCTCTTTTCATCTATTCTTACCTCTACCAAGTCTTCCACCGCTTTCTGATTAGCTGCTTTGCCTACATCTGCGAATAGCTCATTACTCTCAGGTTCTTCCACCGAATGAACATATCCTTTGGCAGCGCGACTGCCATTTACCGTGACAAAGCATTGCTTGGACATAATCTGATCTCCATAGACCTCTTCAATTACACCGGTGTCATTGAGGAACCGTATTACTTGGTGGTAGGATGACACCACCGATCGCATGGCATGCAGCCATGTTCTGCCCAAGATGACGTTGTAAATGGAGGGGACCTTCAATACCCAGAACTCCACTTGTTTCGTCACGCTTCCTGCTCTAACTGGAAGAATTATTTTGCCGACGGGCCATTCTGGCATAGAATTGAATCCAATTAGGGGTGATACAGCAGGCGCCAAGTCTTTGTTCTGTAGTTTCAGTTGTTTAAATGTTTCATAGTACTGATTTCACATGAACTACCCTGGTCAATCAGAATCCGCTTGACGTCAAAATCCTTGACTCGGAGAGTGACGACAGGGCATCATTGTGAGGGCAATATATCCGTTCCAAGTCTTTATCCGAAAAAGACATGACGTTTGTTGCCTCTGTCTTCCCCTTCTTGGTGGCAGGTTGGGCACTTAGCACCTCTCTTAAGTGTTCAGCCTTTTTGATTGATCCTCTGAGTTCCCATACACGCTCAGGTTCAAAGACTCCATGTATCACATTGATATTGCCTTGAGGCGGGGCATCGATTAGCATCCCATTAGGGTTATTATGGTCCTGGGGGGCTGGTTGCGTTCCTCCTTCAATGTACTTATCCAAGTGTCCTGCTGCCACCAACTCCTCTAGGTGCTGTCTCAATGGCGTGCAATTCTCAGTGCGGTGTCCCTTTTCTTTATGGAAAGTGCACCGTGATCTTTCGTCATAGTCCTTCTGTGCTTCCCCTAATTTGGCTAGCCATCTGGCGAAAGGCTCATCTCTTATTTCACTTAGAATCCGATATATCGGTTTCTTGAATACCGTGGTTATGGCAGTGCGGATTCTCAACCATTGTTTATCCGGGACTTCTCCGTTATCTCGTTTGCCACGTCCGTTCCTGTTCGGTCGATCTACCGTATTAACCTTCACTGAGGTCTTCTTTTCTGGTACTGTGTTCGGTCTAGATTTTGCTTTGGCACATGCGCCATCCTCTTCTACCTTGATGTGCTGATGCACTCTCTCCATTAGGGCTTCCATGGTAGGGGGTGGCGTCATGGTGATCGAGTCCCTTAGTCTGTTCCCGACTGGAAGGCCTCTTTTATACTGTGCAATGGCGAGATTGGTGGGGCAGTCCCCAATCTAATTAAATGTCTCCCAATAGCGACTATTGTAGGATCTTAGGGTCTCTTTATCGCTCATGTCGATGGAGAGTAGCTGGTCGATCTCCACCGGAGTTTTAGTGTTTGTTCAGAACCTGGTTACGAACGCCTCTGCCAATTGCGCCCAAGAGGCTATGCTGCCCTCTGGAAGTTTCTCGTACCAAGTAAAGCCTAGGTCGCCAAGGCTAGATGGGAAGAGTATGCACATTAAGGCCTCGTTTCGCCAGTATACAGCCATGACCTGGCGAAAGTGGCTCAAGTGTGAGTAGGGGTCCGTCTTCCCTTCATATGTAGTGAATTTGGGCTGAAGGAAGCCTGATGGTAGGGGCACGTTTTCAATCGTCGGAACAAACGGCGAAGTCTGCAGCCTTGCTAATGCTTTGTCCGTTGGTTCGTAGGCAGGGCGCGGTATTGGCATTCCAACCTCGACGCTTCTATGCGTCTGAGGAGCCAACCGCTGTAAGGCTGAAATTCTGTGTGGATCCCGTACCGTGGCATCCTCCTTGCATCGTGCTTTTTCTTCGAGCATGGTTCGTAAGTCAGATGATCTGGGTAACTCTGTCGGTCTAGATCTGGTTTGGTGCGTATATGAGGGCCAATACGTGCTTCCTTCAGTGTATGATCTTTCAGATCTCGTCCTCTCAGACCTGGAGTAACGAGTTCTGGAAGACCTAGATTGAGTATCGCTTGTCCTGAGGCTTCTACTCTCTCCTTGCAAGGGTGTGGTATTCCTACTACGATTTTCTAAGTGGCGAGGGGGCGTCTTATTTTTGCGCCCCTCTCCTGTCGTCACTTCTTTGTTCTTTATCTGGCGCTTCAAGGCCTCCATGTCCGCCGCTATCTTCCTTATCAATTCGTCTTGCTCCTTCACGCGGTCCTCCAGAACTTGAGGATCAATCCTCCGCCTTTGTCTGTCAGGACTTTGCGAGCGAGAGTGACGGGGGCTGTTAGTCCGCCTCCTCCCCCTTGTATCCCTCCTGGGATTATGTCGTTGGGGCTCCAAATTTTCCATGGGAGGGATAGAAGGTAGTCCTTCACGCCTTGCACCCCCATCTGGTGTTTGCCCGTCGATGACGGACTGCGGTAAATCTTCATTGTGCGCCATTGTTTCTAAAGAGGAGAAGCTTAATCAAGAGGTTTTGTTCTTGTCTCAATTTCCACAGACGGCGCCAATTGTACGGGAAAGAAATAAACCTTCTCGTATAATCCTGTTGATTAAGTCTGCACTCCTCTGTACATCGTCACTTTATCACCTGAAAAACACAAACGTGAGCTAGCCGGCGGGTGTGTGCCGGAAACCTCTCCGATGCCTAAGTCAGTAAACTTGACAAATAGACAAAAGCTTCGTGTATTCGAAAAGCAAAGTTGTGTGTTACCTCTCCAAAGGTGATGTTGTAAGCTTTTATAGGTTTCGTGTGGCACAATCCTAGTAGGACTTCTACTCCTCCATGCAGAGTCCTCCTAGGATTCATACTCCTGAAAGATAATGCTTATCCTTCAACACCCCCCTCACTGCTTAAACCAAGTGAGATGGTTTTTACCATGGCCGAACCCCAATATGACCGAAGTAATCATGGCTATGCTGAGCCGTAGAGCAGGCCGAACTATACTTAGTTCGGTTCTTCCTTTTACTCCTCCTTATCTCGGTTCTCTCATGTGCAACCCATGGTGTGTTTAGACCGAGCTACCGAGTAGCAAGATTCTGACCGTTCCAACAACAATACGCCATGACCGGGCTAACTTTGAGACCGACCTAACTCCAAGTCACTTCCGGACCGGAGCAACTTTACATTTCTCTCGGGTCGGAGTAATTTTGCACCTCTCTTGGGCCGGAGTAATTTTGCACTTCTCTTAGGCCGGAGTAACTTTACGGCCTTTTTACCTACCCTTCATACTATGGGCCATAATGACCATCTCCTAACTCGGCCCAATTTTCACAAAAATTACCCTCTCACTCCTCTATAGATAAGCCCAATTAAAAATCAAAAAATTTACAATATAACTTCTAAACTCCCTTCTAATAATGTGATAGAATTTTGGATTTTAAGTAGTTCATTTTTAAGCTAATATGATATTAGGTTTTGTTTGGTTAGAGCTTTTCAGCCTAAATAAGTACAAAAGATAGAATAGGTTAAATAAATTAATAAGATGAAATATGAAATCCAAACTATATTCATTTTATTTTATTTTTTACAAAAGTCCAAGAAATTAAAAAAACCAATACAAACAAATTTTTTAATCTCAAATTAAAAAAAAAAATCTCAACTGAAAAAAATTAACTAAAAAAAATCCTAATGAGATGACAACTAAAATTTATAACATTATAAGTAAAGTTAAGAGTTGTACTTTAAAAGTCACGAGTCTTTTTCAAAAGATAGTGCAAGAAATGGGGCAATGGTAGAGGGTCACAATTTTTGTGGCTCAAATGGTTCAAAACTGTCAAAATGACGTCGTTTTGAGCACAAAACATGCCAAAACGACGTCATTTTGGCAGTTTTGAGCCATTTGAGCCACACAAATTGTGACTCTCAAACATTATTCGTAAGAAATGGGGTGTTTGTTTAAGTTTTTTAGAGACAATTTATGATTTTTGTTTTTTAAAAAGTTATTTTAGATTATTTGATTAAATTTATTTTAAACAGTTTTTTATTATAACAATTTATTTTAAGTCAAAAAAATTGATTCTGAGAAGTTACTCAGCCCTTACTTCTGTTTATCAGTTTCTGCTGTGAACATGTTAATTCACGATTATACACTTAGATTTTTTTATTTTTTTATTTTTTTTAAAATAGAAAATGACCCAAATAGATTATAGAATATTATTATTATTTTTTATTCGAAATGTAGACAAATAGTGAATAACAAAAAATAAAATTTAATTGAAAAAGGTACTTCACAACTTATTTAACAAACACTACTCAACAACTTAAATTTATAACCAACAGCTACACTAAATAGATTAACAGCTTTTGATTAAAGTCATAATCTATAATCTGTAATCTGTTAAGCTATAATTTATAATCTGTTTTAACAGTTACACCAAACAGGACCATACTATTTGATGTTATGCCTTAGAGTATCTTCAATGGTTGAATAGGCTAGTTATAGCTATTATTTAGCAATGAATAACATTAAAATATTTAATTTAAGTAATTTTGCTCTACTGATACAATGTAAAAAATTTAACTTTTCACACAAAATGTCAAATTAAATGCGATACGAGGATCCTAAAAGAAAGAGAGAGACAACGATTTTAGTTTTAGGTAAAATTTGTGCTATATTTGACGTTGACCTTGTTTGGCAAATGCTTTTTTTGTTTATTGGGCTAAAATTCATAAAAAAATAAAATATGTTAAAATAGTTAATAAAATAAAATATCACATTAAATCTATAATCATCTCATTTTTTTCTCTCATAAATATCACATTCAACTATAAAAAATCAATCAATCTTTTTAAACATAACTATTTTAACTTATTAAAATAGCCACATTTTCAAACGATAATAAGTCATGTGCCTTATTACTGAAGTGAAATTTTGAAAATTTCAAGATAAGATGTAGTAATAGCAAGTCATATAGCACACCATTAAACATACTCTTCGATGATATTAGTCACATCATTCACTTGTTCTGGTTGATGCTCTAAAAATAAATCAAATTAGATTTTGTCCCAATCAAGAGGGTTGATTTTTATTATTTTTATTATTATTTTGTGTAGTTGCATTTTACTCTATTGAAGGTTCAACAATGATTCATATTATTAAAAAAAAAATTATTAATAGCATTAATATATTGAGAATGTCAAAAAAAAAAAAAAACCAAGGCATAGACAGTGGGCGTGGGACATTGTCACATTATTAGTGGTGCTATTAGAATACCACTTTTAATACTCTCAACCATTTTTCATTGAAGGTTATATATGTTCAATTAAATTAATAAATGATTTTATTTTTGTACTACCAAATTTGATTTCAATTTAGATCTTTTCCTCTTAACATTTTTATATTCCAAATGGACAATATTTTTTCATCAACAAAATAAATAGAAAATCTAATTAGACAACATACACCGAATAGGGGGAATAACATTGCTAGAATTAGAATTCAATTGTTTTTATTTTTTTTTATTTATGTGTTTTGTTTAGTTAGAAATTATCTATCTAAAAATGATAAAACGATAAAATAGTAGGTCTAAGAGCATTTCCAATGGCAAATACTATAAGGCCATGTATGTTTAAAAGGACAGGTCGGATTATATTAGTATGGGTATGGGTCCCACCCAAATCTTGTTTGGTGATGATTTGAGAGGAGGATTAATAGTGTGAGAGACTTAGTAATCCCCCTCAAGAGGAGGATTAGCTTGGCTGAATTTTGGATAGGATTGGAAAAATAATAAATGGATTGAGTCTATTTTATATAAAAAATTTATTTTTTATTTTTTTTGTCAAGTTCACCTATTTGTTTTAAGGGAAAATTGGCCTAAGGTCCCTCATCTACTTTTGATAGGAGGAGAGGTCCAAAATAATATGTTTTGATTGCTAAGGTCCCTCAAATTTATTTTAGGTTGTAAAGTACCTAAATTACCCTTCCTTTATAACATAAATTTGTTTGAATATTATATTGTTGACTTAACTGATAGATTTTGGAAATCCAATTTGCAGTGGAGATTTCGTCGGAGTTTTCGTTGGAGATTTCAGTGGAGATTTCATGGTGGAGATTTCGTCGAAGATTTCAGTGGAGTTGACGAGAAAGATTGCTACGATCTTGTAGATTTCGTTGGAGATTTCAGTGGTGTTACATTGTGTTGATCGTGTAGATTTTCAGTGGAGTTCAATGAGGTTTGTTTTCAATGGAGATACCACATGCATTTTGATTTTTTTTTTGAATTTTTGTTTAGAGAGAGGCCAGGTTTATAGAGTTGATTTTTATTTTTTGGAATTAATTTTTCATTCTTTGTTTTTTGATCAATTTCAAATAGTGTTGACAGTGTGGGTGATTTTAATGTTTAGAGTTCATTTTTCGTGCTCTGTTTTTTATCAACATGCTGATCAATGATAAGTTTTGTTCTATGTTTTTTTAAACCAGAGAAATTTCATTTTCTGCATTTTTGTTTGTGTAGTCCAGAGGAAATTATAAGTGCATATGGACATATTATTAGAAGTTTCTAATGCAGATAGAATATGAGAAAGTGAATGTAAGTTCATAAATTTCTCTGGACTTGTATTTGTAGTTCAGAGAAAATTGTAAGTTTGTTACTCACTTTCAGTTTGTAGTTCAAAGGAAATTATATGTTTGTAGAAGATGAATAGAAGTTTTTGTTTCTCTAAGCAAAAGTTATTTTTTGTGTTTTTTCTTTCAGTTTAGATGAACAATGCAGTGTTTTTTGTTATCTTGAAGGTGCATATAAGTTTGTAAATTTCTCTGGATTTTTCTATGAGTGCAATATTACAGAATAACGCATAGAAAATTGTTAGCTTGTAGTGAGGTGAAAATCATGGAGAAGCCTATAATTTCATAACATATATTCTGTGTTATTTTTTTCTATGATTGTGTTTAATAGTTAGCAGTAAATTTCTCTGTGATTCATTAAGTTTCTGTGATTTTGTTTTTTATCATCTTGAAGGTGAATATCAGTTTGTAGATGTCTTTGGACTTTTATTTTAAGTTCAGAGAAAATTATAATTTTTAGAAGTTTCTCTGGACTTTTATGTTGTTCTTGTGAAGTGTTTCTATGTTAAACAAATTATTTTTGTTGTTTTTTGTTTCAGTTTCAATGGACAGTGCAGTGTTGTTGCTGTGCAAATATGGGAATGATACTATTGCCATTAATGTTTCATGCGAATTGAATTTTGAGGAATTGGTTGGCATTTTGTGTAAAACATGGGAGAATTTAAAACCTGAGACTATGTGTATTTCATATTCTATTTTGGGCCATCCGAATTGTATGGTTCGAAATAATATTGATTTTCTGAATATGTTGAGGGTTGTTTGTGCACGCGGTGTTGATATAGTTGATGTTTCAGTTACTAGATGTAGTACTTCTGATGAAGAGAATAGAGTGGGGTCTAATTGGGTAGATGTTGTGGATGGTAAGTGTGATAGGCTGGTGGATATTGAAAGGAATTCACTCTCTAAGTTTTGTTCTCACCAAGAAAAGGTGTTATTGTCGACTAATTGGCGAAATAATATTACGAGTGTTGGACAAAATTTTGAGGGTGGTGTGGTTAAGTTCTGTACTTTTTTATGCAAGTATGATATTGAGGTTGGTTTTCAGTTTACGTATGTTAAAAATGACAAACTGAGGGTTACGGCAGAATGTACATATAAGGAATCAAGGGGATGTATGTGGCGTGTACATGCTTCTGTTGAAAAAACAAATGGGTTCTTCTACATAAGGACTTTGAACAATGAACATACGTGTGGTGTGGCGGTTCGTACGAGTAAACATTCGAGGATAACTTCCAGCTTAGTTTCTAGGCTGATACTTGAAGAAATAAGTGCAAAACCTTTAACTCGTCCAGTGGATGTTGTGAAAGAAATGAAAGACAAGTATGGGGTCTCAATTAGTTATAACTGTGGTTGGAGTGGATGTTGTGAAAGAAATGAAAGACAAGTATGGGGTCTCAATCAGTTATAACTGTGGTTGGTTGGTTGGGTGTTGAAAAAGCAAAATGTAGTACATATGGGGATTCTTGTTTGTGATTTGATCAATTATGGTGGTATTTTGATGAGGCATTGAAAAACAATCCAGGTAGTCGTTTTGAGTTAGATTTTGAAGATAACAAGCGTTTCAAAAGAGTGTTTGTGGCTTTTCATGCATGCATTGCTGGTTTCAAATATTGTCGGTCATTGCTTTTTCTTGATGGAACATTTTTTAAAGGACGATACAAAGGAGTTATGCTTGCTGCAACGGGAAAAGATGGGAATGAAGGTAATTGTAAATATATCTAATTTTATCAAAGTATGTGAATTTTCTATACATATAGGAATTGAGTGAATGTGAATTTTCTCTGGTTTTGGCCACTGTGAGAATTTTCACTGGATTTTGGTCAGTGTATGAATTTTCTCTAGATGTTGTCATTGTGTGAATTGTATCTATAGGTGGTTACTAAGTGAATTTTCTCTGGATATTATGATTGTGTGAATTTTCTCTGTAGTTGGTCACTAAGTCAATTTTCTCTGGATGTTGCCAATGTGTGAATTTTCTCTGGATGTTGGCAGTGTCAAACTTCTCTGGTTGTTTTATTGTTCTATTTTTCTCTGTTGTTTTGTAGGTGGTCACTAAGTGAATTTTCTCTGTATATTATGATTGTGTGAATTTTGTTGGCAGTGTCAAACTTCTCTGGTTGTTTATTGTTCTATTTTTCTCTGCATGTGTATATCTAATATGCTTGTTCCTATTTGTTTTGTAGGTTTTTTTCCTGTAGCTTTTGTTGTTGTTGATGCTGAGAATAAAGACAATTGGTGTTGGTTTCTTGAACATTTATGTGGAGTATTAGGATCAGAAAGGGTGATAAGTTTCATATCAGATCGACATTGTGGTATTGTGGAGGGAATTGCTAGGTTTTTCCCTAACTGCTTTCATGGATTTTGTCTGGAACATCTGAAGAGAAATTTGAGAGATAAGTTGTCATACGAAAACACAAATTTGGTTAGGGAGATGATTGTGTCCAAGTTTTCAAAATGTGCATATGCTCCAACAAAGGCATCATTTCATTTCAAGTTAAATGAATTAAAAAGTGAGGGAGGAGACATTGTGAGTGTTTTCTTGAGAAGTTTAACATATGAAAATTGAAGTGATGCATATTTTGCGGGGAAACGTTATGGTGAGATGTATTCAAATGTTGCTGAGTCATTCAATTCATAGATACGAGAAGCTCGACACTTGCCAATAACAAATTTGGTGGACATAATACGGTTGCAAATCATGAATATGAGGTCTGATAGGAGGCTGCTCTCTAGTAAATTGAATAAAATTCTGTGTCCTTGTATGGATAGTGTGTTGGAGAAGTCTTTTTTGGATGAGAGGACATGGAATGTGAGTTTATCATCTGATAATGTCTTTGAATGTGTGTTGTGTTTTGAAGCTTCATATTCATCCACATAAATTTGACAATGGCAGACTAAAGTACTGTGTGGATTGTGTTTTTTGAATTTGATAATTGTTTTGTACTAACACAGTGCATTAGAGATTGAATGATCATATAGGCACCTTCTTTGGCGAGATATGAGTTAAATTTCTCTGTGAATTTCTGGTAGCTTCATACCAGTCATTTCAAGAAATGTGCACACCAGATAGAACATACAAAAAATTATTGTATAACCAAGAAACAAAATTAAACTCTTTTGAAATTTCTCTGAGTTGAGAATTTCTCTGGACCAGGGAAGAATTTCTCTGGACTCACTTCAACTCAAAAATTTGTGTCAAAGCCAGAGAAATTTTCCTCACCAACACGGAGAAATTCCTCCTCTCCAAATCACTCAACCCAGAGAAATTCATAACTCAGAAATTCCATTTTCTGTCATCATTTGAATCTGTCAATTTCATCCAGAGAAATTTTCCACCATCAGAGAAAGCTATCTGGGCATTGTGTTTTGAAATTTGAAATTCATGCAGTGAAATTTTCCCGTGGCAGATAAAATTGCTGTGCGCTTTGTGTTTTGTTGAGTTTGATGATTTTTTTGTACCAACACAAAGTATTACAGATTACATGATCATATAGGCATCCCCTTGGGACGATACAAGTTAAATTTCTCTGTGAATTTCTTGTAGTTCATACTAGAGAAATTTCTGCAGACAATTTTCTCTGGCAGACAATTTTCTCTGTGAATGACAATAAAAAAAAAAATATATATATATATATATAACCATCGATAGGTATGAAATTCACATTAGTCGAAATAAAAAAAATGAAATTTAGATTAGTCAAGAAAGGATATATACATATATGTCAAGGATCATCATTCCTTCAATGTATCAACAAAAAACTAAATGGTTAATACTGTATGGATATATACATATATGTGAGACAATTTTCTCTGTGTGGATATGTACATTGTCTTCCTTTCACTAGTTTTACTATTACATTTGTGGTTCTTCTGGAGGTATTTCAATTGGTTCAGTCCATGACCTGCCAACTTCAGTCACAAATCTCTCTATGAGTTCTGCCCTCATCAACCTTATCTCTTGTGTGGATAATTTGGAGCTGATAGGTTCATGCTTGCTATATTGTTTCATTATATAGCAAACAAATAGGCCACAATCCAGACTGCATACAAATTATAGGTATGGTTAGTTTTAAGAAACATGCAAATCAGATTATCTTATTTATAGATGTATGAAACTTATGAATCACTTTCTTGTTGTGGAACAATGTTGACATACTCAAAGTCGTAACTTGTGTTTTATGAGTTTATTAATTTGAAAGAGAGTTGTGATTGAGCATCTCTTTCAAGGCAAGCTTTCAAAAAATTCTCCACGAAATCTTGCTGCAAAAAAATAATTTTTAAATAACAGAGCAATTTACGGACAAATCAATGGGAGTCTATGAAAATTATCATCACATAAAGCTGATGATGGATCAGAGAAATTTGCACTCGTTACTAATTGTTTTGCATCTTTGACATATTTGTCTTCTGCATTATCCCTCCTTGGCCTCAGTGAGTTGTAGAACCTCAATAAATTGTCTTGTTTGTCTAGGAAAAGTAAGGTCCAGTGATTTTTATGTGTGGACTTCTCATTACCTCCAGTATTTATTGGGAAATGGAAGAACTTGTAGTTCCTCCATGCTGTTTCAATATACTTGTCAAATAAGGACACTCAAAAAGTTTGATTTTTTGTCATCTTGATGAAATTCTGTGTTCAGAGAAAATCAAAAAATGATTTTGTTATGACTAGTGACACAACTGGCTTTAAAAAGTATATTAAGAAGAGAAAGTAGTTAGTAAATTCCAGAGAAAATCAAATAAAATAGTAATAACATACTAAGCTCATGGATGTGAAAAAAAATGAGGTTAATTGTTATCTTTCTCTCATTTGGTCAGCCAAAAGGATCTCTCCATAGCCATCAATGACCTGAAAAATGTGATTTATAATTGTAATATTGGTTTATAAAGGCTGATGGAACATTGCAGAGAAATTTTGATAAAAGGGAAAGACTTACATTGTTGGCAATTTTTTTTTACTTTATTAAGTTTCCAATGTCTTCAAAGGTAATGAGATTCAACTCACTTGTCCAAATTAAAGCTCTACAAGATGACAAAGAAGGGATTGAATTGTTGTTAATGCAATATAAGTTTGTAATTTGTTGTTTGTTATGTTCTATTTTGTTTGTTGTGCTTACTCAAGCCCAGACACATTTGATATGTGCTGCAAGATGTCTTTTACATGATCTTTTATCAATCTTGAAATCGGAAGAGTTTGTGGAAAGACCCAAGATTTTCTGATGTTTATAGGTTGAGGCAAGACGTACGCATCAGCATCAAGCACTTCTTTGTCCTTCGTGCTTTGCTCAGCTTGCTTTGCAGCTTATTTTGAAGCTCTAGTCACTTTCGCAACTTTGGGATATTGGAATTTTGGATCATGCTGCTTTTCCTTCCTTTTTTTTGCCTTTAAATTTTTTATCATTGACGTCGGATCTTTTTTGACTGTAGACAGTGAAAATATTAGGAAAAGTGAAATTTCTCTGAAGTAACAGATGATATTTCAATATGTAAATTTATTTGATTCAATATTTTGCAGTTACTATAGACTTTTGTCTTTTGTTTCGGTTGTTCTTTGTGTGCCATTTGTTCTTGCTGGGTTGTTGGTTGTTGTTCCACTTACATTCCAACTATACACAGTGAAAATCCAACAAGCCCCAAAAATGGAATAAGAAAATATACAGAGAAAATAAAATGAGCAGTAGAAATATAACTAATGTGTTCAAAGAAATATAACTTCTAGAGAAAATTACCAATGACAGAGAAAATTATAATAAACAGAAATTTCTCTGAGTTATGTTGACACAAGGACATAACTTTTTGTGGCTCAAGATTTTCACTGACCTTGTGGTTGAAGTTGTGTTGGTGTTCGGTATGGTTGTGTTGCTAGTTGGACAGATAGTTCTTGAACTTGTTCATGCAATTTAGCATTTTCAGTTTCAAGCTCCGAAATTGAATACCTTAACTGCTGAATTGTTTTAGTATCATCTTCTTTTTGAACCTCCAACATCTTTAGTTTCATTTTGATTGTGCTATCTCTTTCTTGAAGTTTTGAGTTAAGTGATGTCAAGGTTCTTATTGCAATATCCTTTTATGCAAGTAATTCATTCCAATTTCTCTCTTCTTCTATTTTAGATTTAGAAAGTGCCTTTAGTCTTTGATGTAGATCAGCAATGTGGGTTCTGTCTTCTTCTTTTTTAGATTGAGAAAGTGCCTTCAGTCTTTGACGTAGATCAGCAATTTGGGCATCCTTTGATTCCTCAAATTCTTTAGGCTAATGCATTGTTGAGCCACAAATGCTATCACGTTGTTGGTCCATCGGCTCATTATTTTCTTCTTTATCACTTTCATCCTTGTTTTCTTCTTGCTGTTCATCTTCTTCTTCATCTTCTTGTTCATAGGCTTCTTCTTTCTGTTCATTTTGTTCTTTGTCTTCTGCTTCTATTTCTTCACTTTCTTCTCTGGTTTCTTCTTCTCCGCTGCTTGCTTGATGTTCTTGTCCATTGCTGGCTTCGTATTCTTCTATGTTGCCTTCTGCTTGTTCATTCCCTCCATCTTCAGATGGATCTTGTAATGTCTCCTTGAATTTGACAATTGCCTTTTTTGATTCTTTCTTCGTCTTTTTGCCAAGACAAAACTTCTCTGATGGGTTTTTGACTAGCTGTTTGTTATCTATTTGTAACTATTTGTAACATGAGACTCTTTTATTAGAGAAATGTTACAAAATTTACTGAGAGAAAAAATTCAAATAAGGAAAATAAAATTCATCTAAATGATACTAATGGGAAACAAACTTCAGAGAAAAATATATAGGCCAGAGAAAATTAGAGACATGGAGTTGATTTTATGAGGCAGAGAAAATTATGAAACAAGCAACATAATTTAGATATCAGAGAAAATCAATCAGGGCATATAAGTTAATATGTTACAATTGTGGTCAGAGAAATTTGGATGGCAGAGAAAATTGATTACAATGGCAGAAATAGACCAGTGGTAACCAACGAAGAAAACATAAATTGATAGTTCAGAGAAAATTGATCTTAATCAATCAATGCACAAGGAGGGAAACAAAGCAGTGGTCAGAGAAATTTAAGAATTTCACTGAGATTTCAGTAGCAATAAGAATCTAACCTGCTGAGGTGCAAGAGAGTAGATTGGTGTCTTCTGCAGCTGTTTCGGCAAGGTTTGCAGGTTCTACTTGGCACATCTTGGGAAGTCAGTTGTGTTCTGTCTTCCGAGTCAATGATAGTTGCATGTTCACATAGCCAATACTGTGATGAAAATGAAAGTAAATAAAATTTTTTAAATGCACAAATTTGTAAGTATGATAACTGCAAATTTGAATGGATATTATACTTACCAGCAATGCAAAGACACACCCCGTAACTTTTTCTGGAGTTTTGTGCAATGCCATGATAGAATCAATCAATGTTGATGTGATTGCTTCTGGCCGATTATACTGTTTCATTGATTCAAGAGACTCCACATACTTTATAAAAACCCAACCTATTGAATTTTCACTTGTTGCAAAAAATAGGGTGAGACACAAGTACAATGTAACAATGATTGCTACATCTTTGAAGGCAGTTGGTTGCTTGCCTTTCATTGTTTTAACCAAGGCATTTTTAAGAACGGGACCAGTGAGCCTTGTGTCCTTTTGGAATCTTCTCCTGAGGAATGCAGATTTTGGCTTTTTAGAGTATCTTAATGACATGGCTCCTTTACCTCATTCCAAACCAAAAATCAAGGTCATGTCATTTGTTATAAAGGTCAGGTTCTTCTTACTAACTGTGAATGCTTTTGTTTTTTCATTGTAACATTGGATTATGGCAACTACATCATCATCGAATTTCCTAGATTTCTTTGGATCCATCCTTCCAGTGATTAGAGCTTGGATCAAATACCAGAATGGGGTCTTTTGAAGCTCTAGAAGTTGTTTTGAATTGAGTTTAAGTGTTTGAAAAAAGGAGACGACAGATGAGAGGTTGGATCGGAATTGCATGCTGTAGTGAGCTCTCTTTCTGTGGAGTTTAACAGGTTTTTTCCTCCTTGAGCTTGAGTCTTTTGAAGTTGGGGTACTCATCTAGATGCTAGTTGCTTCATCAGCTTGGACTTGTGTGTTTTGGTGAGGAGTTTGTGGTGTTTTGCTGCTGGTTTTTGATTTTGGATGATAAGAAGACAGAGAGTTGTTCTTTCTTGCTTGGTGTTTCTAGTGTTTTGCTGCTGGTTTTTTATCTTAGTCCATAAGAAGACTGAGAGAGTTTCTGTTTTTTGCTTGGTGTTTTCGGTGTTTCGCTGCTTTTACGTTTTGCCATTTCTAGACAATGATTAAAACATAAAGATGTCAACATTAAATCCCAGAGAAAATTGGACATGTTAGAGAAAATTACAGAAAAGAGAAAATTGGAGATGCCAAAGAAAATTACAAATAAGAAAAAATTACAGAAAATTGGACATGCCAGAGAAAATTTGACATGCCAGAGAAAATTGGACATTAAAAATTAAATGTCAGAGAAAATCAACATAGCATCATAAACATGGAAGAGAAATTTTCAATAATTGTTAAAATTACATATAGAAGTAAACATACCAGAGAAAATGAATGATAGAAAAAAGTAAACATGGCAAGCGAAAGAAAATTTCCATTTCACAATTAGCAAGATAAAATAAACAAAGTAATATAAACATGCCACTGAGAATTACACCATATTGAAACCAAGAATTGAACAAAATAAACATACCAGAGAAAAATACACATTCCGGAGAAAATTACACATTCTTGAGGAAATTTCCATTCCAGAGAAAATTTCAATTCATAATATTAAAATGTAAGAGAAATTTACATACACAACCAGAGAAAATTAACCATGATAGAGACACTCAAGAGAGGAAAGTGATGTGATGTGGTCAGAGAAAATTATAAATACCAGAGAAACTTAGACAGGGGCAAGATAGTAATAGACATTGTAGAGAAAAATACATATTCCAGAGAAATTTACAAAACAGAGAAATTCATAGACAAAATCACAGAAGCATGTTCAAGAATAAGATCAAAATTCAGATAAATAACTTTTTCTCAAAATACACATGGCAGAGAAAATTCAAAGAAGAAACATTCATTCCAGTCCATAATATTAAAATTCCAGAGAAAATTAAAAATGATAGAGACACACAAGGGAGGAAAGTGATGTGATGTGGTCAGAGAAAATTATAAATACCAGAGAAACTTAAGAAAGAGGCAAGAAAGCAATAGACATTCCAGACTAAGATAGACATTCTAATTAAAAATACATATTACAGAGAAATTTACAGAGCAGTGAAATTTATAGACAAAATTACAGAAACATGTTCAAGAATAAGATAAAAACACAGAAAATTGTTTTTGTGAAAATAAACATGCCAGAGAAAATTGAAAGAAGAAACATATATCAAGCAAAAATCAGAGAAATTCAAATGCCAGAGAAATTTACAGATAAAATCACACAAACATGTTCAAGAATAAGTTCAAAACACACAGAAATAACTTTTTCCAAATTCAGGTAGCTTTTTATTACGAAATTGAAACCCTAATTTATGGAAGGTTATTATAAAATGCTATTAACAGTGTTTTCAGAGAAAATCTAGTTGTATTGTAGAAAAACTAACCAGAGTTAGGATGAAACTTGAATGACGAGCTGATATGGCCCAAGATGAAGATGCGACGTGACGAAGATGGATTGAGATGATGATGAGCAGTGAAAACGAAGCTTTAACCTAGGTCAGAGAAATTTGTGAGGAAGGAATGGGAATGATTTTTGAAGAAGATAACGAAGCTCTAATGTCGATGGTGCAGATGATGTTGAAACCCTAATTCTGCTGTTCTCCTCTTCGTGAAGATGCTGGATGTTTGGAATGGAACTCAGACGTCGGAATGAGTTTCGTTTTTGTGTTGATTTTGGCAAGGGTATTTTGGTCCACAAAATAATTAAAAACGCGCGCCAAGTTGTTCAGGGACCTAATGCATCACTATTTTTTCGCGTGTCCTTTATACTCTAAATTGTTATTATTAGGGACCTTAAAAAAAATTCTCCTTGTTTTAATATTTGTTTTAGTTTTTTTAATATAGAAATAATTTTTATTTATTTATTTTACATAAAAATATTTTAACAATCCTATCACTAATTATCTCCCACACTATCATCAAAACAAACATATTTTTACTTAATCCTTTTACTAACAATCCCCACATTAACAATCTCTTCACTAACCATCCTCTTATTGACAATCTCATTCAACCTAATCCGCCAAACAAACGTGGCCTAATAGTATTGCCAAAGTTATAATTTGGCAATCTACAATAACAAAATGTCAAATTATAACAATGATGTTCCAACGGTCACATGCTATTTTGACAAATTTCAATCAATTTTTCCTCTAATTTTGTAGGTGATGTTTGGGTATAGGTTTTTGAATAATTTTTTTATTATTTATTTTTTTTCTTTTATGAACTTTTAAAAACTTTTTCTTAAAAAAGTCAAATATTTACATTCTACCCAACTAGATAAATATAAAAAATTAAAATAAATTGACATTGAAAAATCCCCAAATATAAAAAATCAAAATAAATTAAATAATTAAAATTACATTAAAATAAATTGACATTGAAAAATAAACAACAATCCAAAACCTATTTTTTCAAACAATAATTCGAATAGGGCGCTCTCTCTTTCTCTCTTTGCATCTTTTTCATTCTCTCACTCTCTTAATCCAGAACCTTCTCATTGACCTGCCTCACTTCTTTTCTTTGAAGAACAAACGTCTCTCTCTCTCTCTCTCTCTCTCGCTCGCTCCATTGTTCTCTCTTGTCTCTTCCCCAGAACCCACTACCACAAAATGGACTATTACCAAAAGAACCCCAACATTTCTTTCTCTTTCTCTTCATCTTGGTCTTTCACAGTCGACATCTCACCCCCTCTTCTCTTCATCTCTTTTGTCTCTCTCCCGTGACATCAATTGACGAGATCAAAGATCACAAACCCCTCTTCACATATCACAAAGAAGATGAAAACGAAGATCATAGATCAGGAAGACATTTCGCAGATCGCAAATCAAAGAGCCTTCTTCGTAGATCGCATATCACAAACCCAAACTTTTAATGCATATTGAAATTCAGGTATTTTCTATTTTAAATTTGCTTCATTTTTTGGGATTTTTGATTGAGATTGCTTTACTTTGCTTGAGATTTGGTGAATTTTGTTAACCAAAAAAAAAAATTCCCAAATCTATATAAACAAATTGGTGAATTCTGTTAAAAAAAAATTGGTGAATTTTATTTTAAAAAAAATTATCTGTTTTAGGGAGTTTTTTTCGGGAAAATATGAGAAAATGAGGGAGGATATAACAACCTCAACCTGTGATTAGCTTATAATCCATGATTAAGAATGCCTAATGAGTAATTAAGAAGAAATTCTGAATTAATTGCATGTGTTTTATGCTTATATCTGTCAATTGTAGAAATATATGTTGGCAATTTTGCTTGAAGCTGTGAATTGAAAGCCTTATCGGCATCAGAATACGAAATTGAATAGGCCAATGTGTAAATTAGAATTTTTGGAATATTATCGTAAGTTTAATTAAAATTCGATTCGAAATCAAATAATTAGAATAAATAATTACAATTTGATTAGGCTAAGCTAGATTAATTAGTGAAGCCTATATAAGGCTAATGTTGAGCCTTAGAACATTATATACACTTCCATTTCAAGCTTCTTGATTTCAAAAATGTGAGAGAGAGGAAGCGGGGGAGAGAGAGAGAGAAGAAATCAACTTAAACGCTAAGGACTTATAGAGAAATTGAAAGAAATTGAAGAGAACTTGGAGGATTAAGCTACTACATTTGAAAACTCAAAGCTTTAGGTAAGAATTTAATTCATCCTTTATGAGTTTGAGCTGGCTAACATTAGAATTCAAGAGAATTAAGTTGATTCATGTATAATTTGAGCTAAGAAAGTAGAATTGGGAAGCAAATCATGCATGCATGCTTATTTCATCATGGTTTGACTTTATTTTTCTAGAAATTCCTTATGCATGTCATTGTTCATGCTTGGTTTTGGAAATTCATCACATTTTACTTTATTTTATCTCAATTGATCATGTTTTGGAAGAAATGAACCCATATCAAGTCATGCATGTTTTATATATTGAATTTCAAGTTTTGTTTTGGATTAATGACAATGCTTTTGGGATTGATTTTGCGAAATAGCTTCAATTAAAGGAAATTAAAGGAAAACAATCTACCATAATTGAAGAAATTAAAGGAAAACAGTTAGAAAATGAATTTTTGAATAAGATTGTTGATGAGATTAATTCAAAACCGAGGCCCAGATTCATGTTTGGAGCCAATGTCTTGAAATTTCAAGGATGACTTTGTGTACCGGATTGTTCAGAGTTGAGAAAACGTGTTATGGCCGAAGCTCACAAGTCTAAATTTACTCTGCATCCAGGAAACACAAAAATGTACAAAGATTTGAAACAGAATTTTTGGTGGCTTGGTATAAAGAAGTGTATTGCTAATTATGTAGCCACGTGTTTGCACTACCAACAAGTGAAAGCTGAACATCAACCACCGACTGGACTGCTTCAGCCACTTCCAATACTAGAATGGAAATTGGAGCATATTACAATGGACTTCATTGTTGGACTGCCTTGCTTCTCTCAAGGTATGGACTCTATCTAGGTCATTGTTGATCACTTGACTAAATCTGTTCACTTTTTGCCTGTGAAAACATTTTATAATGCGGATAAATTGGCTAATATCTATGTGAATGAAATTGTGAGATTGAATGGAGTACCTGTGTCTATTATATCTGATAGAGACTCAAAACTCACTTCAAGATTCTGGCAAAGTTTGCAACAAGCCTTGGGAATTGAATTGAGACTGAGCAGTGCTTATCACCCTCAAACAGATGGCCAATCTGAACGAACCATTCAAACTTTGAAGGATATGTTGAGAATGTGTGAGTTAGATTTCCAAGGGAATTGGGAGATGTACTTATCTCTGGTCGAGTTTGTGTATAATAACAGCTATCATTAGAGTATTGATGGCTCCTTTATGAAGCTTTGTACGGAAGAAAATGCCAATCTCCGATTTGTTGGGCTAAAGAAGGAGACATGTCGTTGGCATCGCAACTTGTACAAAAGACAACTGAAAAAGGTGAAACTGATACAATAACAATTGAAAACCGCTCAAAGTCGTCAAAAGAGTTATGCAGATGTCCGAAGAAAAGATAGGGAATATGAAGTCAGTGACCATGTGTTCATTAAAGTAACTCCGATGAAAGGCCAGACACGGTTTGGAGTTAAAGGCAAGGTTGGCACCGCGATACATTGGGCCATATAAAATCATTGAGAAAATTAATCTAGTGACATATCAAGTGGCCTTACCTCCAGTCATGGAGAACATGCACAATGTTTTCCATATTTCTATGCTTTGGGACTATTTGCGAGATCCACTTCATGTCATTGAATTGATCCATGTACTTCTGAAAGATGATTTTACTTATAAAGAATGACCAATATAGATAGTTAACCATCAAATCAAAAGATTGAGAAACATTGAAATCCCATTGGTGAAAGTTGATTGGAAAAATCATAGAGGGACGTATGTGATGTGGGAAACCGAAGAAAACATGATGAAGAGATATCCTGATTTGTCCCCCCTAGACCCGATTTTTTTTCAAAATGAAGGTAATTCGAGTTTGGAGGACCAAACTCTTTAAGGAGGGAAGACTGTAACAACCCCAATCTGTGATTAGCCTATAATCCATGATTAAAAATGCCTAATGAGTAATTAAGAAGAAATTCTCAGTTAATTGCATATGTTTTGTGCTTATATCTGTCAGCTTTAGGAATATTTGTCAGTAATTCTGCTTGAAACTATGAATTGAAGGCCTTATCGCTATCAGAACACGAAATTGAATAGGCCAACGTGTAAATTAGAATTTTTGGAATATTATGGTAAGTTTAATTAAAATTCGATTCGGAATCAAATAATTAGAATAAATAATTACACTTTGATTAGGCTAAGTTAGATTAATTAGTGAAGCCTATATAAGGCTAATGTTAAGCCTTAGAACATTATATACACTTCCATTTCAAGCTTCTTGACCTCAAAAACATGAGGGAAAGGAAGAGGAGAGAGAGAGAGAGAGAGAGAGAAATCAACTTGAAGGCTAAGGAATTATAGAGAAGTTAGAAGAAATTGAAGAGAACTTGAAGGATTAAGCTACTATATTTAAAACTCAAAGCTTTAGGTAATGATTTAATTCATTCTATATCAGTTTGAGCAATCTAACATGAGAATTCTAGAGAATTAAGTTGATTAATGTATAATTTGAGCTAACAAAGTAGAATTGGGAAGCAAGTGATGCATGCATGCTCATTTCATCATAGTTTGAGTTTATTTTCCAAGAAATTCCTCATGCATGTCATTGTTCATGCTTGGTTTTGGCAATTCATCACATTTTACATTATTTTATCTCAATTGATCATGTTTTGGAAGAAATGAACCCATATCAAGTCATGCATGTTTTATATATTGAATTTCAAGTTTTGTTTTGGATTAATGACAATGCTTTTGGGCTTGATTTTGCGAAATGGCTTCAATTCATAAAGTTTTATGAGTTTACAAGTGTTTTCTTAAGTCTTGGCCCAAAAGAATGTGTTTTGATACATCAGAATTGAGTTTTGAAGCTTGGCGAGCAATCTGGAAATTCCAGAATTTGGCAAGATCGCTCGAGCGAAGTTCCTTTGCTCAAGCGTAAAATGCAAGCTCCTAGTACTTTTACAGACATGAGCCTTAGCTCAAGCGACAGAATCTGTGCTTAAGCGACCACCATTTATTCTCAACACTTGGCTCGAGAGACCGTCGAGCGTAAAAATCGAGTATCTGGTACTTTTGCAAACTTTGCAGATCGCTCGAGCGATCAAAACTTCGCTCGAGCGAACTGCCTTGTTTTCAAAATTTTGGCTAAGTCTTTCAAAGTGCATTTTTGCATCCTCATTGCATCTAAGGCATTCCTAGGCCATGTTTAAACTACAATAATGAGGATAAAAGTTAGAAACACACGCTAAGGAAGAAGAATGATAAGTTAAACACCTTTGAGACGTGTGTCCAATGTGTATCTATCATGTGTTTGTATAGATCATATGTTATCGCCCGCCTGATCAATCTGTTATGTTCAAGTAATCTGTCATGCTACTGCTGGCGCTATCTGTGAGTAACAACTTTGTAAAACTATGTTTGATTATACGTATTTTCTGATTGAAATGATATGATCAGTTTTTTGAAATGCTTTTATGAATCATGAATGAATGTCCATTTTTCTAAAATGTATTTGTGGCATCCTTAGTTCACCTGGCCTTTTCCCTGGGGTAACAATACCGTGGCTTATGTTCATGTGGCCCTCGTTCGGGGGTAACAGTACCATAGCCAATATGCACATGGCCCTTGCCTAGAAGTAACAATATATTAGTCTACGTTCATGTGACCTTTGCCCAGGGGTAACAATACCGAGGCCTATGTTTATGTAGCCCTCACCTGGGGGTAACAATACCATGGCTATATGTACACAAAGATGTTGACCTTTATGATTGTCGGTACCGACTATGCATGTTAGTCTTTATGACCAATCTGATCTGTTAGCTAATGGATGTACCACATATAACTGTTTATGAAATCTGTATAAGTATGTGAATCTGAATCTGAATCTGATATGAAATCTGATTTCTGAATCTGTTTTAGACATCATTCATAAACCCTTTACCCTATTGTTATCCACTAGGCTCTAGTTCACTGTATTATTTATGTATGTAGGTGATCAAACACGGGAACAGGCCTAAGTTGCTAGCCTAGAGTTTTGTTTTGTCAAGCCAGCCACTGTACCTCCCGAGGAGGTTCCCAAGTGTTTCAAATGCTCAAGTCTAGCGCACGTGATGTATGTCTTAATCTTTTCTTTCTTTTGTTAACCAAGATTTTTGTATAATCTGAATTTAGGGCTAAGTCTCTTTTTGTTTTGTTTAGAAATGGGTGTCGAAAGACAGTGACTACATATAAATATGTAAATATAAGTTTTAAAATCTCTGTCCCATATAAGTCTGCATAGCTCTATGGACGTTGTTTTTGTAATATTTGCTTCCGCTAAATCCTTGTATGTTAATATGTGTGACAACCCTCACCTCTGATTACTGCTAAACTGTGACTGAGTATGATAAGTAACTGATTAGGAGGAAATTCTAAACTGATTGCATGGGTGTATTGTCTGTAAATGCATTTCTATCTGTTTGACTACTAAATAATCTATTCGTGTTTTAATTTTGAATTGCGAATTGAAGGCCTTATCGGCGGCCGAATATGAAATTGATTGGTGTTTTATGTTAATTAGAATTTATGTGATTTTATGGTAGCTTTAATTTAAATTTGATTTGGGAGGATTAAATTAGAGTTATTTAAGTTAAATTACATTAGTTTGGCTTTATTACCAAATTGCCATTGAGTGGCCATTTCCTACCTATTTTGTTTGGACTTAATGGTTGTACTTTATATCATTTCCTCATCTCATTTGAGACCAAAACCGTGAGCAAGAGAGAGAGAGAGTTAAGAGAAAACTTGAGTTCATCAAATTTAGCTTGGGAACTAGAAGAAATTGAAGAGAGATTGCATAATTGAGCTTGTATACCTTGAATTCTAGACCTAAGGTAAAGATTCATCTTCTTGATTGTGAATTTAAGTTGTTTCTTGCATGATTCATGGAAAGATTAGTGATTTAAGGCAAGAATTAGCTTAATATGTTAAATTGAGGCTTAATCCATGCATGTATGCACATATTCTTGAATTTTGAGGTTGTTCTTCATGAATTTCCACATGCATGTCCACATTTTTGTTATAGTCCATGAATTCATCATGTTCTTGAGATAAAACTTGCATTTGGTCATGTGTTAGTAGCTTTGAATTCAATTGAACACATGCATGTTAAATGTACATCTTGTTCTTAAAGTTTATTTCAAATTGGTGTTAATTGGGTTACTTTTGGGCTTGATTTTACAAAATTGATCTTTGAAACATGTTGTTTTATGGGTTACCAAGTGTTTTCCAAAGTTTTGGCCCAGAAAAATGAGTTTTGAATGGTTGAATGTTGAATTTCATGTTTGGAGGTCAATCTGGATTTTTCAGAAATTTGACCTACGCTTGAGCGGGGACTTTCACGCTTGATAGTGAACCCTGAGTACATGCATTCTGCTCGAGCGGTGAGAGTTAAGCTCGAGCGTGAAATGCGTATACCCAGAAGTTTGTGTGTTTTGCAGTACGCTCGAACGAGAGAGTTCACGCTCGAGCGAGGACCTAAGTCTCACGCTCAAGCGGAGGTCGAGCGTCCGTCGAGCGTGAATTGCATGCATCCAGTACTTTTCATGAAGGTTACAGTCTGCTCGAGCGAAGGAATTCAAGCTCGAGCGGAGCTCCTTTGTCTGCATGTTCGCTCGAGCGTAGAAAGCCACACTCGAGCGGGACTCCTGTTTTCTAAAAATTTTGAAAAGTGTTTTAAAGTGCATCTTTGGATCCTCTTTCCATCTTAGACATTCCTAAGCCATGTTTAAGGCATCTTAATGAGGATTTTGATGTAGAACCACACCGAGTCAAGATAGGGACTAAGTTGTTGATTCCCAAGTGTATAACTTAGTGTGTGTTCGTTCTGTAACTGTGTAGGATTGGCATCCGAGGACGCTCATTAGCGGCTTATAGCCCAGTGCTCTGTGAGTAACAATGTTGTAAAGATATGTTTAATTATGAATATTTTCTGAATGATCAACTGTTCTGTTTACTGAAACGTTATTGTTTAATGAATGAATGTTTGTCCTATTTGTAAACTGTATTCGTGGCATCCTTAGCAACTTACTGTTACTGTACTGTTACTGCTACTGTCAGTCGGTTCCCAAGTTTGGAACCACTACTGTTACTGTTATGATGGCCATCAACTGACTGTTCGGTCTGTTAAGACCTACTGTACTGTTTTGCTATTGGATGTACCACATATAACTGCTATGGTTTCTAAATGACTGATATGACTGTTTAATTACTGAAAGGACATTCATTTTTAACCTCTTTACACAATTGTTATTCGCTGGGTTTTAGCTCACTGTTTATATATATATGTATGTGTCCAGGCACTGGATCGGAGTTAGGAGTGTCGGGTTAGCTCTCGTTTTGTCAAGTCAACCGTTGTGCCTCACTGTAAGGTTCCAAGTCGTTTCAAGCTAGGGCTGGTTTGGGGTGTTTTAGATTTCCCCTTTTGCCTCTGTTCTGTAATAAATGTTGAGACTTACACTGTACTGTTATGTTAGGGATTTGGTCCCTAACCTGAATGTCTGTATATGATGTATGTATATACTGTTTTGGTTTGAATGTGAATATGTTCAGGAAACTCTTATTGCATTCAAAATGTCACAGCTCATTGGACACCTTTTATTTACTGTTTTGGCTTCCGCCAGCCCCTGTACTCTGTATTACTGTCTTGACTGTTAAACAAGCTTTCGGTAATCACGGATTACTGGCCGGTTACGGTGCTAAAACCATAGTGGCGGGTTTGGGTCGTGACAATATGTTTCAGAGGCCTTCGGTAATCTTAGGATTACTGACCGGTTACGATCCTAAACTTATAGGGGTGAGTTTAGGTCATGACAGAGGGAAGGAATGAAAGAAAGCAATTAGTTTTGGGTGAGCTGGCAAATTTGGCAGCTGCCAAAGCTTATGACAAATTTGGCACAAGATTTGACAAATGCCAAATTTAACAGCCGCTATATTATGCCATTGAAGAACCCATTTTGCCCTAAGCTGCCATATTTTGGCAATAGCAGGTGTTTTAGCAATCCGTTGGAAATGCTCTAACTAATTTGTTTTGCTCTGATATAGTCAACTCTTGAAAAAATGAGATTAACCTAGGAGATAGAGAGATCAAATTTGTTGAGGATTGGTTTGAATATAGATTATTTTAGTAACTTTTTAATTTTTTTAATTAAAATATGAGGTGAAAAAAATTAATATTTTTGGGATGATTTTTTGTTTTTGTTTTTTTTTTGAATATATAAAAAAAGTAGAGATAAAATAAAATCTTTATTTTTTGTATAATTTTTTAACTTTTTGACATTTTTAGTGACTTTTTAACTTTTTAATTATTATAGTATATTGTCAAATGATTCTCACCTAATTTCAACATAGGTTTTTGAATTTTTAACACTTACAAGGGTTCTCTCTACTTTCAATCCTCCTCACATATTGTTGTGGGTGTTTTTCCTCATTAGCTCTAACTTCTAGTAATGACTGAAGCACAGCAGTGGCAGTGGCAGTGGCAGTGGCAGTGACAGAGATTGGTAGCGACGATAAGGACAACGTCGACGGCAAGTTTGCTGCAGATCTTACTTTTCGAAACCATATCTATAAGAAGATCAGTGATTTTTCCTAAATCTTAGCTATTTTTTTCACAGTTTATTTTTTGTTGTTTATAGTTCTTGTTAGATTGTTTGTTTGGCCCTTTAACATCATGTTCTTTTAATTTCATTTAATTTTATTTTTTTTTATCTGTAGAAGAGTAACACTAGACAAATATAATTTTTCTTAATGGCTGGTAGAATAAGTAATCAAAAAGAGTAATGCTGCACAAATATAATTTTTATATAAAATACACTATATATATACAAATTCTGTTTATGAATCAATATCTAATCAAGAATAAAAGTTTATTCTATTACGACGCAAACATTATAATAAGGAGGATTTGAAATTACATTCACATTTTCACTCAAAATTCATATCATTTAAATTTTATAGCAATTACATCACTTTTTGTAACTTTTTTTTATATATACAAATTTTCATTATGACTAATTTAGTAAGGGAACATGCTAATTTAGTAATTTTTTGACTATTTAGCTAAAATATGAGGTAAAAAAATTTAATATTTTTGAGATGACTTTTTACCTTTTTACGAAAAGATGTGTAAAAAGTAAAGAAAAAATAGAATCTTTGACTTTTTAATATGAGTTGTTGACTTTTTTATTTTTTTAATAATTTTTTAACTTTTTGACTGAATGAGACGCTTCCCAAACGATGCCTAAATCATTGTTTTTTTCTCTCAAGTTATCTTCAACCCCCCAATGGTTACCAAATGTGATCACCCAATAGGCAATGTTGGGGAAGAAAGATTTGTAGTCAAAAATATACTATAATTTATTATATTACTCTTTTTATTTTTTATACTCCCTCCGTCCCATAATATTAGTCCCTTATTTCATTTTTCATTGTCCCAAAATATTAGTCCCTCTTCAAAAATTAAGTACAAAAATAATATAAATTTCCCATTTTGCCCTTCTTTTAAATTCATAAATAATATAAAAAGTACAATTATGACATTGATATTCTCAAAAAAGTGTACTATCAAAGGGTAATTTTGGAAAACCAACTTTTTAAAAGTACAATAATTGTATTACCAAAAAAAGTTAGATTCCCTAAAAGGGACCATTATTTTGAGACGGAGGGTGTATTTTTTTTTATAAAAAATTTAAATAGTTAATTTTCAAACTAGCATTAATATTTCTGTGCATTGTGAGATGGGGAGGGAGGGAATGAGTGACGTTAAGCTTAGGGAGGAAGAAGACAGGTTGGTAGTTGACTCAAATGATGTTAGGTCATTTCTCCCTCCCTTCATTGATCCATCACTGTCACGTGGAGACCACCACCAAACCTGCCTATATTCCTCTGTTCTCTCCCCTCTCTCTTCTCTATTTGCATGTTTATATATGTTGTACACACATTATCACTTCCCCATCCACCACCACCACCTCTCTCTCTCTCTCTCTCCTCTTATTATCATATCCCACCAAACTCCTTAACTTCCCTACCAGCTTTACTTTTGCTATCTTACGCACACAGCTTACTTGCGCACCCCCAATCCCACCACCAGAAAACCAAAAACTCTTTTTCATCCAATAGTTCCGTTTGGTAAAACTGTAAAAAAATAATTATAACTTATAATTTAACAGTTTATAATTTATAACTGTGAATATAAACTGATTTTTAATTTATAAATTAAGTTTTTCCTCTCCCACTCAAAGAAGAAGTTGATTTTTGATTTACAAAAAGTTATAAACTGTATTGTTGAGCTGAACCAAACACATCAAAATAACTTAAATTAAACTAAAAATTAAAATAAACTAAAAATAAACTCTACCAAACAGTACCAATATGATGAATCAACATCCCCTTTTACTATTGTCAAATGTCTTACGTTATTAAGATGTCTTGCTTTACTTTTTGAAAAATTTGGTAAAAACCTCTTTGTTGGAGCTTTGTCCGGTAAAAAAAAATAATTTATTTTATTTTATTTCATAAATCTTTTTGAGGAGGAGATACATAAATGAGTAAAAATAAAGTAAAATATTTTTTTTAACAATATTACCATAGTAACATGTTACTGTGAACTTAAAACAGAGTAACATATTACTGTAAAATAAAGTAACATGTTATTGTTTATATCAATTTCGACATGTAGATCAAAAGTTATATTATTTTAAAATTTAATATTTTAATAATAATGATATGTATTGAACTTTTAAAAAAAAAATATTTTATACTTATCCTTAATATATTAAAATTTTATTGTGATAGTATTTTGACCAAATTTCCCTACTTTTTCATACAATAGATGTGTTTTATGAAAATCAACTAGTTATAAATGGAGAAAAAAGAAAATTTAAGAAATTATTAAATTCTGACTTTTAAAAAAAAAAATATTTTATACTTATCCTTAATATATTAAAATTTTATTGTGATAGTATTTTGACCAAATTTCCCTACTTTTTCATACAATAGATGTGTTTTATGAAAATCAACTAGTTATAAATGGAGAAAAAAGAAAATTTAAGAAATTATTAAATTCTGAAGTTTGATATTAAAATTTGAGGTAATTCTATAAAGGTACATTGGGAATAGAAAAAGTGTGACAAAAATATTGCTCCTATCAATCAGTTTTTTGGTTTTTTGTTTTTGCCCAATAGGATAGTAGGAATTAATAAATTAAATTACAATGAAAGGTTGTAATGATTTCATCAACTCAAATTTTAAAATTTTGCCCTTTTTACTATTATAAGAGATAATTACATGAATCACTTAGCCAACTGCCCTCTCTTAATAAACCAATTTATTTACATATGTATAATTTGTAATTAAATTTAATAATTACGACAATTATTTTAAGTAGTTCAAAAGAATTAAAATATTTTATTGTTATTATGTTCTGGGAGTATTTTTGAAAAAAAAAAAATTTGTGACATTTATTGACAAAGATTTTTGCTTTGTATATTAGTCTAGAAGATACAACCGCTTCGTTTGGCAAAACCATGTTGGGGATAAAAAAATAGTCACTAAAATATAAAATATGTTAAAAACCAAACCAAGGCTTATTTTGAGAAGATGGTAAAAGTAATTTTTTTGACTTTTAACCAAGTTTTTGGCTTTTTTAGGCAAATGATTTGAAAAGTTGGTAAAAAGTGACTTTTGACTTTTTTTATTAATATTTATTTATAATGTCAAATCATAATAAAATTACCAAACAACCCCCATTTATTTAAAATATTTACAACTTCACCTATGTAACACATTTTGACCCATGAGGGTAAAATTGTAATTTCACCGTTGGCTAAAAACCAACTTCCCAAATGAAAAAAAAAAAGACAAAAAAGCCAACTTTTAGCTTTTTCTACAAACCAAAAAAAGTGGCTAAAAGCCAACTTCCTAAAATAGCCCTAAATGGGTTAAAAAGTCAATAAAATAAAATATTATATTCAAACCATAATTATTTTAATTTTTCCATCCCAAAAATAAAAAAAAAATAATTCAAACGAACTTTTAGTCTTAAGCTAAAAAAGTCACCAACTAAATTTTTTTTACCAAATGACAACATAGTATACATGAGAATTATAAACAAGGACCTGGAGCCCCTCTAGTCCGTAATCCGGATTGGAGGGTGTTATTCAGGCCCGTGAAATTTATTACAGATCTCGTTTTAATAATCAGAATCGTTCATTTCGTCTGACACTTTATATATATCAATCACAAAAAAAATTAGATTGGTCAAATAATCGTAACATATTCAACTTATTATGTTTGTCAACAAAAAAAATTACACAACAATTGTGTTTTTAAAAATACATTTTTTTTTTTTGTTTGTGACAAACACGATAAATCGAATAAGTTATGATTATCGAATCGACCTAATTTTATTTTTATTTTTTTATGATTGATATACACAAAGAGTCCGAAAAAATGAACGATTTGTATTATCAAAACGGGACCCATAATGAGATCGGAACATCACTTAATTTGTAAAATTAGTGGTTCTCTTTAGTGGTTCTCTTCTTTTTTATTAAATAAAAGATGTACCAAAAACAACTGTAATTGCATATTTGGTTTTATTTTCAGAGTTTTTTTTTTTTTCTTATCCTAAAGAAGAAATTAGTTTGATAAAAATAAATACCTAAAAATTGTTTTTTATTTTTTTAAATTAGTTTTTTCCTAAAAAATAGAAAATTATATAAAAATAATGAATTTTTTATTTTTTTACCAAACTAGTTTTTAGTTTTAAAAAAAAAACAGAAATTAAAAAAAGAAACCAAAAAAAGGTGAATAGAGATGCTAAATAAGTAAAATCAATTGTAATATTACTAACAAAGATGCTAACACATTTTCATGCAGCCCATCACACTTTGGTCATTAAATTTAGGATAAAATACAGCTCACCTCCATGTGATTTGGGTTTGGAGTAATTTTCGCCCATTGAAATTAGGCAGACAACTCGGTTGTGATTGTAAACTAGATTCAAACACAAACTCCTAGGGATAGTCATTTTAATCCTATTCATAAGGGCCCGCTTATATCCATCCGAATGGAACTGATTTTACCCGACCTGATACTTATGTAGGACAGAAATAAATTATATTTTGGTCACCCACGCTTATATCCATCCGAATGGAACTGATTTTACCCGACCTGATACTTATGTAGGACAGAAATAAATTATATTTTGGTCACCCACAACGGGGGTGGGGCGGGGGCGGGGGCGGGTATATATATGTATATATATAATATAATCAGATATAAGAAAAGAATATTAAATGTCCGTGATTTTGTTCAAATATAAATAAATAATAATCTTAAAAGTCTTACTGTTTATATATATATATAGAAACGAGAGAAAATTTTTAGTGTGTTAAGGATTTAAATCTCAATTTTTTTGGCTATTTAAAATGTGGTTGGATATCCACGGGTATTAGGTATCCGCGGGGGCGGGGATAGGGTTGAAAAATTTCACCCGTAATGGGATTGGGGCGGCGGTGGGGTTTGAAAGCGGGGGAGGGAGATAATATACCCGCCTCATGGCCATCCCTACTAACTCCGTTAACGGAAAGACATGAAATTACCTTAATACCCCTCTGGCATTCTACCTTACTTTTTGCTTCTCTTATTTTATTTTTCTCCTCTCTTTGCATAATAATTTCTAACTTAAACACTAATAGTTTTCATGAAAAATTAGCATTAATTCAATTAAATTACAAATTAACTACCCATAAAAAATAAATAAATAAATAAGCTATAGATCACTAGTTATTTATTTTAATTTTTAACTTTATAAACTAATTTTCAATTTATTATATTTTACACAAATATACAGCGAAGGAAGAACATGATTTTGAAATGATGATCAAACATCATCAAATCGTCAAATAGAATCATGGAATAAACTTAGAAAGAAGATGAATTTCTTAGATCATGGCATCCTTTTTTTGGGATCACGAATTTCTGAGATCTAGGATTATAGCAACAATGGTTGACGGGCATCAATGGTTGAATGGGGAAGAGATGACAACAATGGTATGTAGGGAGAAAGAGGCTGGTGACGGTGGTTAAGTTGCAGAAGTGGTTAGGAAAAGAGAATAAGAGTGGAGTGGTGAATTAGAAAATAGGAGACTGAGTGGGGTGACTAGTGGAGGAGGAAAAATTACAAGGAAGGTTAGGGTATTGTATTGGATGGGTTGGAGAAAAAACATATAAGGCATATTTGTCCTTAAAGATTTTCGGTTGCATTTTTTTCATTACCACCTTCCAATTTAGGCACGTGTGACCTAGTTTTTGTAAATTTAGATAGAATTTACTAACAACAAAGAGGTAAAATGCTAAACGATTTAAACCATGAGAGAGTTCTTTGACTATTTTTATACCATGGGGTAAAGTGCTCCAAGATAAAACTAACGGGTATATTGAATTTTTCCTTGAATTTAAGATGGTCTATGATATAATTGAATGCTAATAAAAAGAAAGTTTAATTTCATCTTTAATAGTTAGAGAGGTAATCATCAAAATTCATTCTCCATTGCCATCCTAATTTCAAAACATAAAACAATTGTCATTTTGGTAATTCTACAAATAATAAATTGCTGATTAGGTAGGTTTAAGGGGTATTGATCATTTCATTATTTATATATCCAACCTCAACAATTAGTGGTTTCATTGGCTTCGTTTGGGAAGAGGGGTTGGGTTAGGTTTGATATGGGATTATTTTAACCACAAAAAGATAAAATAATTTTTTTAGTTCAATAAAACAAAATATCACATTCAACCTATAATCAATACATTTTTTCTCTCACAAAAAATCGAAAAAATCAAAAAATCATTCCCAAACAAAACTTTTTAACTCCAAGATAAATAACCAAAAAGTTAACCCACTTCCCAAACTAAACCAAGACTTCGTTTGGAAAGTGGGTTACCTTTTTGACCTTTTGACTTTTTTGACTATTTTAGTCTGGGGCTAAAAAATCTTGTTTGGAAATAACTTTTGACTTTTTTGATTTTTTTAATTTTTTTGATAAAAAAAGAATATAATGATTATAAATTAAATATAATATTTTATTTTTTGTAATTTAAAAAATTTATTTTACTTTTGTGACTATTTTAAATTAAAAAGTCTAACTTTTGGCTTTTCAAACGAATCCCAAGCAGTAATCGTAGGAAAATAGTAACAATCATAGCCTAAGATTGTATATTTAATTAATTATTTTTTTAATAAAAATAATAGTTTGTACGGCCACAAGTAAATGTGATAAAGAGATTGGAGTTTTTGTGATAGAGGATCCCGATCCGAACTGTCCTTTTGAAACAAGTGGAGACAACATGCAATGATTCTATATTCATGATGATGCATGTCTTTGAGCTCTTGGATCTTTAAAGAGCCCCCACTAACCTAATTAAGGCTTAGTTTGACCTAACTTATAATTTATTTTTTTATTTTTTTATTTTTTTTATCATATTATCTTTTTATTTTTTTACATAATTTTTTGTAAAATGATAAAAAGTATATTTTTTTAGGACACTCCAAACTAACCCTTAAGGCTATGTTTAATGTGTTTGCTTTTTAATTTTTTTTGATTTTTTTATTATTATTTTAATTTGAGATTAAAAAATTTAATTTAGAATTTTTTTTTGATTTTTTTGACTTTTTAAATTTTTTTGTAAAAGAAAGAATATAATGATTATAAGTTAGATGTAATATTTTTTTTATTAGATTAAAAAATTTATTTTATTTTTTGTAACTATTTTAATCCAAAAAAAATCACAAGACCCACTCCCCAAACATAAGCTAAGAGTTTCCAAGTGCACCAAGCCATCTATATGTTTCTAGAAGTTAGATGGGGAGAGAAAGGCACGTGTATGTTTGTTAAGTTTCATTTTCACCATCTTTCCCTTGGACTAAGGGCATCTCCAATCTATCCTCTATAATTTCATATTTAAAGGATTTATTTTTTTGATCTATCCTCTAAATTCATCTTTATTTAAAAGGAGGATAGATTGATCCTCTATATTTAGAGGGAGAATAAAAAATAGATGATCCCTTCTAAAATACTATTCACTTTGCTTGTTTTTACTTTTTAAAAAATTTTACTTTCTTATTTTTTATATTTTTTTGTTTTTACTGAATTTTTTTAATATTTTAAGTAATTTTTTTTATTTTTTAGACACACCTAACATAAACACACCTAAAAAGTAAAAAAAATGTAAAAAAAATCTTTTAAAATTTCACTAAATACCAAAAATACAAAAAAAATACAAGAATTCAGTACATTTTCTATATTTTTATATATTTATTAATTTTTTAAAATATTTTTTCACAAATTTTTTATTTTTTAGATACATCTAAGTTAGGTGCATCTAAAAAAGTAAAAAAAATGTTTAAAATTTAAAAAATATTCACTAAAAACAAAAAAATACGAAAACTAAAAAAGTCAATTTTCAAAAAACTTAATCCAGAAAACTCAAACCAAACACACTGATTCATTTTATAATTTTTTATTATATTACAAATAACTTTTAATATGTAAATTTAATTTTTATAAAATTAGCATCATTAAAAACGGTGAAATTATACCTTTAAAATGAGTATAATATTAAATATATTTTACAAAAATTTTAAAATTAAAAATTTGTTAATGAACAAAAATTATTTACTTTTTGATGACAATATTTGCGAGAGAAATCTTTAGAGAAGAAAATGATGATTAATGTTTAAAAAAAATATCCAACAAGTTCAAAAAAATAAATAAATAAATAAATAAATTGCTGTTGATAACACCCATTCGGAAGAAAATGAAGATTTGTAGTTGGAGTTTGAATGAATAGTAACATACTTTATATTTACTTTTTGAATAAAAAAATTTATTTTCATCCTCTTGGTGAGAGGATTGGGTTAGAAATGCTCTAAGGACATATGGCCTTGTTTGGTTTGGTTTTTAGAAAAAATTTTGGGAAAAATTCTCTACAAATAAATTTTTAAGAGTAATCAAACCAAACAAAATTTTTCAAAAAAAATTTCAAAATTTTGTTTGGTTACCTACTTTCCAAAATCACCATCTGTCTCATACACATCAAATCAATCACTTTTTTTAAAACTCTCTCTCCAAAACAATTTTTCAAAACCATTTTTGAAAAAAGACAAATCAAAAAAGTATTCGTACTTTTTATCTCAAAAATTACTCTACAAACACAAACCAAACACAATATCATTAATCACCGAGTCAAATACTTGATGAAGGCACAGTTTGGGAAGTTGGTTTTGGTGGATTAAGGGTTTAAATAGTCACAAAACATAAAATAAGTTATTTTAATCACAAAAAATAAAAATATCAAATCTAACCTATAATCATTACACTCATCTCTCAAAAAAAATTTAAAAAAGTCAAAAATCTAAAAAGTCTTTCCCAAATCAAGTTTTTTAGCTCCAGATTAAAATAATCAAAAAATTAAAAAACTAAAAAGTCAATCCCCTTTCTAAACGGAGGCTAAAAAAAATTGTTAAGGCTAATAAATCAATCTAATTCGATTCAAATCACAGGATCTAGTTTTATTAACATCGGTTCTCCAATCATTCAGTCAAACGCTTTAATTAGGAGTGTTTTAAAAAATTGGAGAAATTGGTCAATCGTTCCAATCCGGTTTAAATAAGTTTGAACTGATTTTTATTAATCTCAGTTTTGGTTTTAAAAATGACGGAACCTTTCAAATCAGTCCAGTTCCGTATTAGTGATTATGACCTCTTTTGAAAAGTGAATTATAATCTACTTTTTATATTATAATTCATTTTCTTTCTCATAAAAAAATTGTTTATAAGTTGTTTATAAGTAATTTTTTATCAAAAAATTGATTATAATCATCTTTTTAAAATAGCACTATATGTATATTTAATATTGTGTATATTTTACAATATAATCACTATAATATATAAGAGATTTAGAGACCAAATATTTTGGTCTCTAAAAGTGAAAATTTTGTTACAAAAAATATTTAGAGATCAATTTCTATAGTCATAAAGATAGTCGCTAAAAGATCGTTCCGAAATTCAAAAACAAGACTTTTAATGACAAAATTTTAAAAATATCACCAATAAATACACTTTTAAGGACAAAATAATTTAGTCTCAAAATAATTTATTTTTTGAGACAAAAAAATGTAGTCCTAAAAAGATAATAATTCATCACTAATGTATAATTTTCGTTGCTAAAATATAATGACACTTTTAGTAATAAAAATATTTGGTCCCTAAATTTAATTTTATTTCTAAATTTTGGTATTTAAAACCTTAAATTTTTGTAGTGAATGAAGAGGCTTATATATAAAGTAAGGTAAGAGTGAATAATAAGAAAGTTATGAAAATATCCTAATATAATAAAATCTAATCACAACATCTAATATATATATATATATATATATAGTGAATATAATATATATATATATTTATATATATACACCAAAATTTATAGTTATATTTTGGGCCTTCTTTTGCAATTTATGAGTTGGGTTGGCTTTGCAATGGCAGGTTTAAGATTGCAACCCAATTGTCAACTTAACCAAATTTATTATTGTTAATTTATTTATTAAAATAATATATATATCTATATATATAATATTTATTGATATAAAATTTTTAGAATCGTAAAATTGAACCATACCAAATCAGTTTCTATGGTTTGATTTTAATCTGATTTCACAAATTTAATGATTTAATAATAGTTTTAATTTTTTTAAAACCATAAAAATTGAAAAAACTGAATCAATGTAGACCTCTATCTTGATCTTGTCATCATTTGTTAATTATACCAATTTATTTCTTGGGTTTTGATACAGAGCCCGAATATAGGGGCTCAAATTTGGCTCGAAATTAGGGGAAAGAAGAAGGAGGAGGAGAACTGGACTGGAGGAGCCAACAAAATCGGGCGGAGGTAGAGAAGGAGGTGGAGGTAGAGGCGGAGGCGGCGGCAGGCGGAGGCAGAGGTGGAGGCGGGGCTGCGATGCCGACAAGCGACGAGCTACGAGATCGGCCGACGAGCTGGGACGCCAACGAGCTGCGATGACGTCTCTCTCGTCTCTGTGTTCTCTCTTTCACCTCTGTTCAACTCAACGAAGAAGAAGAAAGAAAAGGAAGAAAATGAAGAAAAGAAAAGGAAGAAAAAAAAAATCAAAACCCAAAACCCAAAACGACGTCGTTTTGGATTTTGAGCCAATTCGAACCCCTAATTTCAGGCCCTCAAACATTATTCTTATTTCTTATGCTCAATCGAAGGTAATATCAGTTCAAAGGTAGTATCAGTTTGTAATCGATAAGATAGGAAGAGAGAAAGAACAAGTCACATCACACAATAATAAAACTCAAATATTACACTTCATTTAAAAAAAAATAAAATTACTTCCATTATCAAGCCAATCGCTTAGCATCAACGGATGAAAGCATCTGCATCAGATGAGGTAAAATAATAAAAAGGTAAAATATAACTAATAAATCATCAAATCTTTTTTCTATCAGTATTAACAATTTTTTTGTAAATAAATTTTTGTTAAATTTGCTACAGTACCTCAACAACTTTAAAGATGCATTGTTCATTGGTTATATGATTTTTTTATTATGTTTTCTAGAGCAAAATTGGACCAAAATCTTTAAACTGGTCGTCCACTTGGATATCCCATTGGATATCCTACTAGATGTCCCGTGAATGCCTGTAGCAAAAGGAAAAAAATGCCCAAAATTAGTTTAACCAATCAACAACAATTTTATTTTATTTTTTGCATTTTTAAGAATTGTTTGGGTGACACCTCATCAATTTAATAAAATAAATAAATAAATAAATAAATAATACAATAAGAAACTAATATTTTAATGAGGTTGAGTTAGAATAGAGAGTTTGATGTAATGTGCACTAAAAAAATGATTAATTAAAATAATAAAAATGAATTTTGAGTTATAATTTGATTCAAAATTTGTTAGAGATGGCTGAGAGTGCATAGAAAGTGTATTTAACAATGTGTAGAGAGAGTAAAAATTCAACTTCATGGTGATACCAATAATGTGATATTATCAATTAATAATAAATATATATGTGAAAAATGACTCTACTTTTTAGATATAACTTGTAATATATATATATATATAGAAAAGTAAGTAGTAAGGAGTTATTAGATGATAATACTAATCACATGTTATTGTATAAATTTGTTTTCCAATTTTTCTCTCCTTTATACTTTTTTTTCCCTTTATATCTCTCATTTTTCATGTACTTCAATTCAACAGTAAAGGAAATATTCAGGCAAATATTTAAGCAAGCCCGCGCTCCTTTCTTCCAAGCTCCTGTCTTCTAAGCTCCTGTCTGTCTGATTAACCTACAAGCACAACAACGGTGAGCTACCCGGCGGTGTGTGGTCGGAAAACCCCTTCGACGATCAAGTTAGACACACACAAGGATAGATATAGAGAGAGGACTGAGCTGTGTTTAGTGTTTATCTCACCAAAATGTCATCTGCCCCAGCATGGGGGGCGCACTTACTTATATACCTTCTGCGCGCCAAATCCACTCCCATTCGTCTCTCGACACGTGGTGCTACTATTCTAATTGTCAGCACAAATCTTGCTGAACATCACCTAACCCGACTGCTAGCCCACTCTATTGGGAGCTCGGCAGCCGGTCTGCATCATCTCGGCTGTAGATGGCCGTGTTATATAGTTGGCCAGGGCGCCCCGCTCGTCGCGCTCTGCTTCGACCGAGCTCGGGACAGCTACGCTTGTTTGCCGTGGGCCTTACTGCCGAGCAAACACATGTAGCTCGGTCCAAACTTGTCTTTCCTGGCGCCGGACAACCCATTTGAAAGGCTTCGATAACAAGAAGCTATGTAGCTCGGTCAAACCACGCCTTGCATTAACCGAGCAGGATCTTTCAAGACAGGGCCATACTACCTCGGCCCAACCCTTGTTCAACCCAAACTCGTCCGGCCCAATCCCATATCATAAATATCCCTCTCAATTGCCCCTTAATTCCGTCCGCGCAAGCGTGACTGGGATTACCCGTCCTGACCGGGGTTACCTCTCCCCGCTCCTCGGTTCACCAGTCGATGACCGAGCTAGCTGACATGCCTGTCTTCAACATACTATCTCTTGACTTGCTCGGTCGTCACCTCATCTGACCTTCCTATCTGTTCAACTCTGACGCTGCCATTAATGGGGACACGTGTCAATCGCCAATTGGTCCTCGAGCGGCCAACCCAGCCGTCTGTTGGCGTTCAAATTTTTGGCGGTTTTTTCTTCCTTATCTGCATGCCTAGCTTCTTCCATTTCATTCCTCTTGCTTATCATTTCTCTTCGACGACCCAGAGCTTGTGTCATCCCTCCCTTGCCATTCCTCAGCTTGTGTTCAAAGAAACAGCCACTACCCTTCAAAGGTATGTCCCCCAACTCCTCTTTTGCTGTTATTTCACTTAGAATTTCATACATTAGGGCACTAAACACGCAGTTTTTAGGACATAAGTACCCAAAATCGTCCCAAAACCTTAATTGTTCATGGTGTTCTTCACTTTCTCTGATGAACATTGAAGATCTGGGGCGGACCGGGCTCCAGGTCTTCTTTTGATTCGAAAAATCACTCCGACCGAACAAATAGCTTGTTTGCCTCAACCTTCGTAGAACCGGGGTAGCAAAAGGACTTGGCCGCTCGACTGGGCCATTCTCTGGTTCGCTTGAGCGACCGAGCTCCTTAGCTAGCTTTTACGACCGAGGTGGTTTGGCACAATCCATGACCGAGCTCAAGTCCAGCTCGTTTTGCACAACCGCACTCCCACTTACAATTACTCGCCGTTTTCCTACAGAGTCCAAGGGGACCAAAGACCAATTCCAAGGCTCTCAAGGACCGAGCAGCCATTAATTCCCAGCCCGTGCTAAACCGCCCCAGCCGAGCTAAATTAGTCGGCCACACATGGGGAAATTCCACTTCCTTGTGGACACACCTACTGCCTTGGCGGCCTTCAGGGAAGAGTACGGTATCCCGGCAGACGTCCATTTAGAGCTCAGCCGAGTGGAAACAACCCCCTAGGGCATGCTTGACCAATGCCCCTTCACTGTGCTGTCAGTAGTTGAAGTAGGCTCCGCTTCCGGTCAACCTTTGATGACCGAATTCCTACGCCGCACCGGGCTAGCACCCACCCAAGTCTGACCAATACTTACCGAATAATCAACGGCATGCACGAGCTAAACACCGGCTAGGAACAAACTTAGGTTTAGCCGAGATACTACGACAATACACACTTGGGCACACCGACGATGGCCTTGGCCTACTATTTAAAATAAGACCGGGCAAAGAGAAAATAGTGACCGGCACCCCAAACAAGGACTTACATGATGACGATTTTTCTGGGTGTCTGGCAATTATGAAACAGCCGACGTACCAAGCTGGTTTACTCAGCAAGAACTTCGGTTCCACATGTAAGCCACGCTAATTTGCTCGGTTAATACCCCGCCTTCAACATTCTGTACTTAACAATTTTTCTTGTTTCTTTTGCAGCAATTCAGGCCTTGCAATCCAACTACCAATATCCCAACGTTGAAGCCATCCGAACCGTGCTCCGTTACAGCCACCGGGATTGTAACGAGTTGCTTGGCTACACACCAACCTACAGATACTCAGCTCCACGCCGGAGCAAAGTTACAGACTTTCTCTGTGCTCCAACGCCTCCTCCGGACCCAACTCTACCGGACGTGCCGCTAATCTGGCTGACCGAAGAACAAGAGATGGCAAAACGAAGCCGCATCAAGAACCTCTTCACAGCAACCTCAGCCGAGATACCGAGCATCACTACCCATTCTCAAGCCGCCGGGCAATCCAGCGGCCCCGTGGTCGCTTTGGCGTCTCCAGCCGCCGGACAGGTCGGATAAGAGACCCACCGGGCTGGCAAAAGACCTCAAATAGATCCGACTGCCGAGCTGGTTGCCGAGCTAAACACCGAGCAACCCACCGATACTATCAATCCAACACCTCCGTGGCGTCCGCAGCTGAAGCACCGGGGTAAAAACATCCCGGCTAGTGCCTCCGTCAAGGGCGACAAGGAGCACTTGCTCGCCTTCGACCTTTCAAAAGCCCTCCTGCTACCGAGCGACATGGTGGGCAGCGACCACGTCCTTGACACCCGGTTGGTAAAATCAGCCGTGAAGTCCATGACCAGGGTACGTATCTCAATCTTCTACTAAAATTTTTACCAAGTGTTTGCATGGTTTCTTCTCTGATCAGGCTGTCTTCTTGCAGGCCATCCAGAAGCAACACTTGGTCATGGAGAGAATCCATCGACTACGGCAGAAGGGGAATGACACTGCCGGCCAAGTCCAGACCCTGCAGACCGAGCTCGGCCGAGCAAAATCCTCACTTAAAATTGCCAATGCTGACAACAACAGGTTGCTCGGCCAGCTTGAGGAGGCCGAGAAGAAGAGAGATGAGCTCCAAGCCGAGCTGGACGCACTTAAGGCGTCAAGGGGAGAAGGAGTGCGAAGATGCCAACAACACCGGCTTCAATGAAGCCGAGGACAGCTACAAAAAGCAGGTCTTCGCAACTCAAGACATTTATTTCAAAGCGGGCTGGAAGTCAGCCTGCGAACATCTCGGTCAAGGACCTGACACTGATGTGTTTGCCACTCCCCCGGTTGCCTTCCTACCGGTCTACCTCGTGCCTTATGCCAACGACGTCTTCAGCGCGTTGCAAGTTGAGACCGAGGAAGAGCTTGCTAGAGAAATCGAGGTCAATGCCGAGGAGAGAAGCGGCCAGGAGCAGCCCAGAGAAACTGAGGCCGGTGTCCAGGAGCGAACTACGGTCGACCTGGAAGCAGCTGATGACGAGTTCTCCAATCTTTCGCCCCTAGTGTAGTTCTCTTTTTCTTTCATTGTTTGCTTTGCATATGTAACCGGGCTCTCTGCCCCTCATTTTGTACTACTTTTACATCAATGAAAAAGCTTTAATTTCATCAAGTGTTTGTGCAGTTTTTAAGCCTCATAACTTCAGCCGAACAAGATATCTCGGTGGGCAAACCACTTTAATTAACTGATCTAACCGGAATAAACATCTCGATTGAGAAGAGCTAAATTGAGCAAACCATCAATACTTTCAACCGGAATAAACATCTCGGTTGAGAAGAACTAAGTTGACCAAACCATCAACACTTTCAACCGAAGTAAACATCTCGGTTGAGAATAACTAAGTTGACCAAACCATCAACTCTTTCAAAGGGAAGTAAATCATCTCGGTTGAGAAAAACTAAGTTGACCAAACCATCAACTCTTTCAAAGGGAAGTAAATCATCTCGGTTGAGAAAAACTAAGTTGACCAAACCATCAACTCTTTCAAAGGGAAGTAAATCATCTCGGTTGAGAAAAACTAAGTTGACCAAACCATCAACTCTTTCAAAGGGAAGTAAATCATCTCGGTTGAGAAAAACTAAGTTGACCAAACCATCAACTCTTTCAAAGGGAAGTAAATCATCTCGGTTGAGAAAAACTAAGTTGACCAAACCATCAACTCTTTCAAAGGGAAGTAAATCATCTCGGTTGAGAAAAACTAAGTTGACCAAACCATCAACTCTTTCAAAGGGAAGTAAATCATCTCGGTTGAGAAAAACTAAGTTGACCAAACCATCAACTCTTTCAAAGGGAAGTAAATCATCTCGGTTGAGAAAAACTAAGTTGACCAAACCATCAACTCTTTCAAAGGGAAGTAAATCATCTCGGTTGAGAAAAACTAAGTTGACCAAACCATCAACTCTTTCAAAGGGAAGTAAATCATCTCGGTTGAGAAAAACTAAGTTGACCAAACCATCAACTCTTTCAAAGGGAAGTAAATCATCTCGGTTGAGAAAAACTAAGTTGACCAAACCATCAACTCTTTCAAAGGGAAGTAAATCATCTCGGTTGAGAAAAACTAAGTTGACCAAACCATCAACTCTTTCAAAGGGAAGTAAATCATCTCGGTTGAGAAAAACTAAGTTGACCAAACCATCAACTCTTTCAAAGGGAAGTAAATCATCTCGGTTGAGAAAAACTAAGTTGACCAAACCATCAACTCTTTCAAAGGGAAGTAAATCATCTCGGTTGAGAAAAACTAAGTTGACCAAACCATCAACTCTTTCAAAGGGAAGTAAATCATCTCGGTTGAGAAAAACTAAGTTGACCAAACCATCAACTCTTTCAAAGGGAAGTAAATCATCTCGGTTGAGAAAAACTAAGTTGACCAAACCATCAACTCTTTCAAAGGGAAGTAAATCATCTCGGTTGAGAAAAACTAAGTTGACCAAACCATCAACTCTTTCAAAGGGAAGTAAATCATCTCGGTTGAGAAAAACTAAGTTGACCAAACCATCAACTCTTTCAAAGGGAAGTAAATCATCTCGGTTGAGAAAAACTAAGTTGACCAAACCATCAACTCTTTCAACCGGAGTAAATCCTCTCGGTTGAGAATAACTGAGTTGACCAAACCATCAACTCTTTCAACCGGAGTAAATCATCTCGGTTGAGAAGAACTAAG
>NW_021026827.1:0-69399 GCF_004153795.1 Camellia sinensis | reverse complement strand
ATGCTTGTTATGGTTGCTTAAGGTCACTTTTTGGTTGGGGGTTGTCTACCCCCTCTTAGGCCTTGTTTGGCCTTGTTTTGTGTCTTTACTTTTGAGCTTTGGGATCATCTTATTTTGACCTTTCCACCACTGAAATCCATTTTCAGTGGTGGAAAGGTGGTTTTAGAGTCTTGAATAGGAGAGGGACACCCCTTTCTCCTTGTGTCTCATTTGCTTATGTTAATGATCCATGCTGGGCTGAGGCCAGTACTGAGGATGTAGGCACTTAGCCTGTGTTAGGCGTCGTTCGGCTCGTGCCCACTGCCTTTTCTGTGTTAAAAGTAGTATGATGTTGCATCTCCATCCCTTTATGATATTTGTGTGGTTTTGTACTGCTTATGGTTTGATCATCTCAAATACATTGCATATCATTTGCATTGCTTCGCTACATTGTATATCATTTACACTATTTTGTTATATTGTTTAGGGTGGTTTGAGTGTCCCTTTCCTCACATGATTTCAGCGTGTTTGAATTCATCTCAGGTTGTGTCATGTGCGCACCTGGGAGTTTTTTTTTCGAACCTCCTCTCACATTTTCAGCGTGGTTTGAGTGTCCTTTTCCTCACACGATTTCAGCGTGTTTGGAATTTATCTTAGGTTGCATCGTGTACGCACCTGGGCGGTTGTTTTCGGACCTCCTCTCACTATTTCACCGTGGTTTGAGTGTCCTTTTCCTCATACGATTTCAGCGTGTTTGGAATTTATCTCAGGTTGCATCGTGTATGCACCTGGGCGGTTGTTTTCCGACCTCCTCTCACGATTTCAGCGTGGTTTGAGTGTCCCTTTCCTCACACGATTTCAGCGTGTTTGGAATTCATCTCAGGTTGTGTTGTGTACGCACCTGGGCGGTTGTTTTCGGACCTCTTCTCACGATTTCAGCGTGGTTTGAGTGTCCCGTTCCTTACGCGATTTCAGTGTGTTTGGAATTTTTCTCAGGACGCTTGATGTGCGGTCCTAGGCGGGTTTTATCTCAGGTTGCGTTGTTGTTGGACCTCCTCTCACGATTTCATCGTGGTTTGAGTGCCCCTTTCCTTACGCGATTTCAGCGTGTTTGGAATTTATCTCAGGTTGCATTGTAGACGCGCTGGGCGGGTTGTTGGACCTCCTCTCATGATTTCAGCATGGTCTGAGTGTCCCTTTCCTTACGTGATTTTAGCGTGTTTGGAATTTATCCCAGGTTGCGTTGTAGACGCACTGGGCGGGTTGTTAGACCTCCTCTCATGATTTCAGCGTGGTTTGAGTGTCTCGTTCCTTACGCGATTTCAGCGTGTTTGGAATTTGACTTAGGTTGCGTCGTATGCGTGCCTGATTATTTGTCTTTCCTCCTCTCATGATTCCAGCATGGTTGGAGTATTTTCCTCTTTGCATTCACCATTGCATTTTGCATGCATTGCATCGTGCTTTCATGCGCACCTCATCTGCACTTGTTACTGCATTGCATTGTTTTGCACCCCTTCCGCATTGTTATGCGGCACTCTTAGGTTGCATTATCGTGCACCCCTTCCCGCATTGTTATGTGTCACACTTAGGTTGTATTGTCATGCACCCACACTTCGCTTGCGTCGTCACGCACTTTTCGTTTGCATTGCCATGCATGTCTCTAACGAATATTGTACCTGTTGAGTTTCTTTCTTTTACAGGCGCGATATTGTATGTACGGTTCATTTGAAGCTGGTGCGACCAGACGAACCAGACAGGTATTGTATCTTCTGCGTGTGAGACGTAGCGAGAATTGTAATTCTCTTACATCCTTACTGCATGAAATGTAGTTTTGCTTTGCATTCTTGCTTAAAACTGTTGCATTTATTGTGAATATTTGCTTCATTACAGCTTGCTGCTTTGCATGATCATGAGTTACGTTCGGCTTTGTGCATATCATTTTGCATTTTCCCCCCTGCCTGCGGGCACGCCTGTCGGCCCATTTCTTGTTTATCTCGCCTGTTTGTCTAAGTTTTCGGCCTTGTCAAAAATGGGTCGTCTCTGGGCTTTGACATTCACTCCCGCCACTTATGACTTTCGAGTTCTGTCAAAGAGGGGCAACTGTAGACACCCCATTTTTGACCGACCTTAAGACTCAAACATCATCGATTGAGTGTTCAGTGATTGCACATGTTGTGCTCGTTCCGAGGTTACGGAGTCTTGGCTGAGAGCCTTGCCTCCGGACTTCGGGACTCTTTTGTGCTTTGCCTCGGTTTACGAACCAAGTTCTATTTTCTCTTCCCGAAGGGAGGGAGAGGTCTCGTAGACCATCTCTCAGTGGCCGTAGGCTACTTTTCGTGGTCGTAGACCACTGTTCCCATTTGGAGACTAGTTTTCGGTTTTCGGAGTCGTCAACCGTGCGCCTCGGTTCGGGAACGCTTAATTTTCTCCGTTTGCTCCAGTTTTTGGCACACACCTTGTTTCCTCTCTCTAGAGGGACGCTGTGGCCCGGGAGACCACCTTCATGGTCGCACACTACTTTCGATGCTTAATCGCCTGATTTCGGGGCACTCGGCCTCACGTTTTGACCCCCGAACCCTCGTTTTGCTTCCGTCTTGGTTCATTTTTGGCATGGACCTTGTTTTCATTGTTTGGAAGGTGGTACAAGGGTGGGAGACCACCTTTTCTCCTTGGAGACCACTTTTTCCCCGCCGCCCGATTTTCTTGTCAGGTAGTTGGTCTCCTTGGTTTTTGAGCCACATTTGCTGGTCTTCAACCACACCACTAGCTTGCTTTCAATTGGGAGACCACCATTTAGGGCTGCTGACCACTTTTCTTGAACTTGAACCTTTTGAACTGGTCGGCCAACTTCCCCCTTTTCTGTCTCTGTGAGTGTGTGCCAGTTGTGCCAGCTGGAGGGCACAGACTGCATCCTCCATACACGTGTATGGAGGATTGGCAACCTTGTTTTGGCTTCTTAAAGAAGCTTGGCCCTTTGCTCTAAGCTTCTAAGAGAAGGTTGAACCCTTTTTAGCTTCTTGAAGAAGCTTGACCCTTTGGCTCTAGCTTCCTCAAGAAGCTTGACCCTTTTTGCTATAGCTTCCTCAAGAAGCTTGGACCTTTGTTCCTCTATACGAGAGACCCTCTCCCCCATTTTCAAAGGTTCAAGAAAATTTGGTTAAGGCATATACATACACCCCTCTCTATCTCTCTATTTCAAGCTCCAAAGTCCCTTGTTCTTGCACCTTTACACTACACCTCTTAGCCTAACACCTCCAACACCAACCTAAGCTTCTTGGAAGGTCTTGAGAGGTCCTAAGGTCTAAGTTTTTGGCCTCAAAGCTGCTGGAGTTGCTGAGCTTCAAGGGTAACACTTCTTTCACTCTTTTGGCCTTTATTTTGCTTCATCTTTTAGCGACACTTGCAAGCATATTTGGGTTTGTCATAAACTGAAAAAAGTCTTATTTTGAGGTCCTTTACATGTTTGTTTAAGATCATTTTTCTGTTGGGGGTCATGTACCCCTTTGCATGCTTGTTTTCACCTTGTTTTAAGCCATGCACTTAAACCTTTGCATTGAGCTTTGTTTGGCCTTCTAGCCATTGAAATCTAGTGGAGTTTCAGTGGCTAGCATACTATTTGGAGAGCCAAAATCAGAGAGGGGTGACCCTCTCACCCCTTGTTTTGTTTTCTAGCATATTTGGCCTAACAAGGGAGACCGTGTGTGCATACTTCCAAGCCATGTTTCAGGCCATTTTTGGTGAGTTTTTGGACCTGCATGAGCTCTGTCCAGAGCTGTTTTTGCCATATTAGGTGTCCCTCTTGCATGTGTAGAATAACCCTCTTCATAGCATATCAAAGGAGCCTATACTTACATGCTTCCTAACCTCATTTTAGGCCATTTTTAGTGAGTTTTAGGGCCTAAATAACCTCTGTCCAGAGTTGGTTTTGTCATATTGGGTGTCGATCTTGCATGTGTGGAACAACGCTCTTTATAGCCTATCAAAGGAGCCTATCATTCTTGCATGCATAGACCATGTTTCAGTGGTTTTTTGGGCTTTATTTGGCATGTCATACCTCTAACTTTTGATGGTTTGGTGGCCTCTTGAATGTTTCATATACTTGTAGTGTAAACCCTCTTCACTAGCTTGTGTTGCATGCTATTTTGGCCTTTGATCCTAGCACTTTTTGGCCATGCCTTAAACTGATTTTGTGCATGTTTTGGACTGCCTTAGCTCTATTTTTATGCCTCATAGTCGAATGATACTTTCAATGCATGGTTGTAGTGCAATACCCTTGCCTAGCTTTGAGTTTTGGAGCCCATTGCATGCTTATGTTGAGGTGTTTCCATGTTTTGGGGCCATTATGCATCATATTTCAGAGCTTACATGTATGCCATATTCCCATGTTTTCCACTCTTTAAATGCGTTTGAGAGTCGTGCTTGTATGCCTCGTTTTTGGACCATTGCATGAGCCCTATTTCTTTGCATTTTGAACCATCATTTTAGGCCATTTTTCCCACTGTTTAGGACCTGCATAGGGACTGTTTGGGGCTGGTTGGGTCATTTGAGCATTGCTTTGTGTACCTCTAGTGTAATGCGTTTCACTAGTTTCGGTATTCGGGCCATCTAGCATGCATTGTGTGAGGTGTTTGCATGATTCGAGACCATCTTGCATGTCATTTCAGAGTTAGAAAATGTATGATTGTATGCCATATTTCATCCCTTGCCATGTTTTGGTAGAGTGGCATTTGATGCCTTAAGTTCGGTCCCTTGCATTGGGCATGTTTGCATGAGTGTTCCTGCCTTTAATTTCATCATGTTAGGTGTGGCTGAGGCTCACCTATCATGGTTTATGTCCATCTTGCATTGTATATGCCATTTAGTCCATGTTGTTGCATGATTGACTGTTGCATTGTGTATGCCTTGATCATTTCATTGTTAGTCTCCATGTGTGCATTGCGTACACCATATAGTTTCCATGTGCATTGAGTATGCCATTGATTATTTCATAGCATTGTGTATGCTAGTAGCATGTTTGCATATCATCATTTGCATGTTTGCATCATTTAGTGGCATTATGTTTAGGTTGCATGTTAGAGTTGCATTCATGCATGCCATATATGTCGCATTGTGTTTGGAGTAGGGTTTAGTCCAAACATGGGAAGCGATGGACGTTTCGTACTCCAAGTGACGAAACGTGCCTCTAGTCTCGGTCGCCGACACTCCGGATTACCCACGATGCAGTTTAGGCCTCGTTGTGTTTATATGTGCATTCATTTTACATCGAGTTGTGCAATCCGACTCCTCGGCCATCATGCATCGAGATGCGTGATTGGTGGCACGAGGATCAAGGACTACACTCCCTAGAGCTTATGCAATGACGGGGAGAGTGGTCGGGCACACATATGTTGAAAATACCTTGCCTTCTGTCTTTCTTGCCTTTGTTGCAGAAAAAGCAAAAACCAGGAAGATGAACTGGTCGGCCAACCAGGTTTTCTGGCAGGCCGACCACCTTTTCTGGTCTTCACCACCAAGGGTGGTCGGCAGGTAGTCTCCCTTGTCCATAGCTTGATCAGCAACCTTCCCACAGCTTCCCTGGGTGGAGTTTCATCTCTCTGGAGCCTCGTGTAACTTTCTGAAATCAATTGCAAACAAAGGCGAGTCGAGGCATCGCGATGGATTTCCCGACAAAGCGATTCAAGCATGCATGCATGCATTCCTTGCCATCCAGAACAGAGCCGAGGCAGCCCCCTTTCATTTAGTTTACATGCTAGTTTAGTTAATTTGTTAATTAGCTAGTATTGTGTAATAATTAGTTACTTCGATGCTGTATTATTTATTCAGACCCTTCGAGAGAGGGCAATGTTGTAATAAGTGTGCATTTGTGTGATGTAAGTCTTCCAACCCCACATCTTTCTCCCTTTTATTTACCAGCTTATGATGGTTAGTTTTAGGTCATGTTTCAATTAGCATTTATATGTTCGCATGTTTGCATTCATTCATCTGTATTGCATGCACCGGGCTCGGCGCATCATACTAACTGCATTGTATTTCAATTCCGAGTTGAATACGTGTATCGATTGTTGCATCTCATATGCCATCTTAGAATAGCCGAGCCTATCGTAGTTGCATTTTTGCATGTGTTGTATTAGGCATTCTTAGTATAGTTAGGATTCATGCATTGATTACTAACTAGTTCCTGTTTTGGCTTGGAGTACTCGGTGAGTGTTTATGCTTTAGCAGCCTTGCATGTGTATGAGTGACTGCCATGATAGCATGCTTGCCATGAGGCTAACCGCTTATGTGATATACCTGCCTGAATGCCTGTGGGTGAATGTTGGATTATTTAAATTGGAACAATTCACCAATTGAGAGTTTTAAGCCCACTTGAGAGTGGCAAAATCATGTTTTCTTAAGCCCACTTGAGGGTGGCAAATCCACGTGTTAGCCTACTTTTGAGTAGCACCATCAAACCATCTTTCAAATAAACAAACATGGAATGTTTTGTTCCAACTCAAACGATCCAGTCTATACTTGTATGTTGTGTGCATCACAGAGTAATTCTAGGCTAATAACCGGAATAAGAGCACATAATGTTTTCAAAACTCGATATCATGGTTAGTAGAGGCCAATCTTTGATCGGGCGAGCGGGGGTGCTCACAAAGTGACCTTCCCCAATTGTACCCAAGTTCCCGAGCCGAGGCAACTTTGGTGATGACGGACACGTGGCCTTAGGCACGTGTCAGGGTTCCCTAAATTCCTCCAAAATAAAATATTTAGGTGGCGACTCTGTATCTGGCAAAGCAGTCCATGTTTGGCACTTCTTTCTAAAAATCAGTTTTTCAAAACAATTTGCCGGATTTGGACTCTTTGATGATTCATTAGTCTTGCATTGCACTCCGCGAGATTAGATACAGGACCATGACATCGAGTCCGAACTGTAGTGAGCCCAATGAACAAAACGGGATTCCCTCCCGGGACGTTCGGGGACGTCTACAATCATCCCCCAAGCACTCTTGTACGATCTGAGGATCTGAAAGTAGACAAGCCAGCGTTACCCCCATTTCAATCTCTGTGCGCTCGGAATCCTCCTCCCTGCACTGCTCAGCCTCAGCCGGTGGGTCTGTCTGCTCCCCGGCAACATCATCCCTGGACAATTGCAAGTCGAAGAAAATCTCAAACCCCGGCAAGCGCCGCCTCTCTACATTCAACCATGGCCCTGGGAAGCCGCAGAACGGGAAGTCCTCCCCCTCTCGGACAAACCGTCCGTTCAGGGTACCATGGATGGGCCGATGTATCAGCTCAAAATGCTTCCCGGCCTACTTTGCTCTGGCTCTTTGGGCCATTTCTTTTCCATTCCATACCCAGTCCTCCTTGGTAGGTAGATAACCTAAACCAAAGATATGCGAGTTATGCGGCACTTCAGCCGTTACTGCAATGCCTTTCCGGCCACTTCTTCCTAATCCCATCCCGAGGATGTGCTGGAGCTTGTTCATAAGGTAGACTGATTGTGCGCTGACGTACAACCCCTCATCAATAGGCTATATGATTTGTACAACCTGGGCCTCGGCTAAGGTGAATCCTGATAGGAACACATCCTCCGCGCCATGTTCGATCTCCAGAACTGGCGTAGAAACCTCTGGCGGCGGATGGATTGACGAATTCCCAAAAACTATAGCCGCCCCCTTCCCGTGGGGGTACTTCAACATCTGGTACAGGGTGGAAGAGACCACCTTCACCTGGTGCAGCCACGGCCGCCCTAGGAGTAGATTAAAGGTTGCGGGAACGTCCAAGACATGAAAGTCAATGTCTTGTTGTCTTGGACCAACCTGAGTCTGCATCTGTATGGTCCCCATCACCTCTCTGCTGGTATTGTCGTATGCCCGTATCACCTGGGTAGTTGGCACAAAATCTGTGGGCTTCAACCCGATAGCATATGCCATCCTCGACAGGCACACGTTGATAGCAGATCCTGTGTCAACAAGAGTTACTGGTATCCATTTTTCTCTACACTCAACAGAGATGTAGTGAGGTTTGTTATGATTTGCCCCCTCAAGCAGCAATTCCTTATCAGTGAAGGTCAACGTTGGGGAAGCTCCTCCCGGAAAAACCAATCCCACCAACTGCTCAGGTGTGGTATCGATCGAAAGTTTGGCCCTGTCCATTGTAGAGAGGACAGCCTGTTTGTGTACTCTTGAGGCCATAAGCAGTCCCCAGATGGAGATGTCTACTTGTATCTTCTTGAGCTGTTTCAACACAGCCTCCTCTTCGAGCAGTCTTTCTTTCTGCTCTTCTGCCTCTTTGTCCTTCCCGGACGCCTTTGGTTGATCCAAGTGTAGGGGCTTAAAATACCGCCCACTTCTAGTCATGTGGTCCACCTCTTCTAGATACCAGGTATCATCTGGTTGGTTCTGCCTCCAATCTTCATCTGTGTGGGCAAGACATAGGTCGTCATCTTCCCACCACATACCGTCGGCCATCGACAAGCAGCTATCAGGTTCCGTTACAACTACTTTTGTACGCACAACATATTCCGTCCCCTCAAGGGCTTTGGCCTTTCTAGCCCTTTCCAGATATTCGATCTTTTCCTATTCAAACTGCTTCAGTGCAGCCTGCTGTTCAGAATCTTCCATACTCAAACTGCCTATATCCCAAGCAAAATTCTTAACATTGGTGCTCTCCGGTGGTTGCTACTGATTCTCGGCCACTGTTTCGGACGGTCCTTGTTCTGCCTGAGGTTGTTCAACGACACCCGACTCGTCGTTGAACCACCACGTAGCTTCTGCTAACCCTTTCAAATCAAACCAGTTGATAGTCACGTCTCCCAGATCCTGTTCATTGAAGAATTACAGATTCACGATATCCTCCTCTAATTCTGCTAGGTCATCTAGCCCCTGATTAGGTCCATCCTCCCGTACTACATTGATCTCTGCCTCCACTGGCAATTCGACCTCTGGCCTAACCTGGCCTGCTGACGTAATGTAACCACTCGAGTTATAATCAAAACTCAAAGACCCCTCAGGCTCTGACTGATCATTTCCATCTGTCCTCACAGTGATCCCTGTTCTATCTTCGATAGTCACCACCACTAGTTCAGGTTGGGTTTGGGAGATATCCAACATGCACAAGTCAGTGTTGTTAGGAATGAACACCTCCGGCTTGGATATGTAAGAAGGGGTGATATATATACTAGGGTCGTATGACATAACCCCAGTTTGGATCAGGTTAATACGTTTGGGAGGTGGAGCTTGGTTATGTGGTGGGACTGGGTTGGTTGTGACATTCGGTTTCTCCAGAGGCACGATCACCCTGTTGTCAATGTGATCCTGAATCTCATGACACAATCGAAAGCACTGGTCAGTTTCGTGACCATGCTGTTGGTGATAGGCACAGTACTTTGCTGGGTTATGGGAGGGAGAAAGTTTTTCTGGTAATGGCCGCAGCTCTAGCGGCTTCAAGTGCCCTTTCTTGATCAAAACCCCCAAAGCTTTGGACAGTGGCATGTATAGTGGGGTGAAGGTTCTTTGGCCTCGTGGTGCATACCTGGCTGTTTGCGAGCTACTTCTGAACACACCGAGAAAAGGTGTAGCTGCAAGGGTTTTTGGGGTGGTGGTGGTGATACCCACATCTGAAGCTTTGGTAGCTGCAGCACTGCTTGTGCCTACATTTGTACTTCTGTTGAATGCCCTCTTGGGTTGCTCTCTGTCATGGTCAATCAGACCCTGTTTCATGGTGTCCTCGATCTGCACCCCAATCTCATGTAGATCTACGAAGGTGGGAAGGGGGAGAATGATCATCTTCTGCATAAGCTTGGGCTGGAGGTTGCGCATAACCATCCGTATCTGATCTTTGTTAACGGGCCTGATGGTCATCATCGAGGCCTTGGCCCTCTAACGGGTCACAAAATCGGAGAAGCTCTCCTTTAGCTCATGCTTGGCTGTTTCGAGATCACGAGTTGTGACCTCGATCTATGTATTGTAGGAGTATTGAGCTATAAAGGCCTCAGCCATCTCCTCCCAGTTCCTCTTAACAGAGTCCTTCAGTTTTGCATACCAAATAGCCGCTACACCCGACAGGGTCCGGCCGAATAGGGAAAGTGTAGACGTCCCCGAACGTCCCGGGAAAATCTGTTTTGTTCATTGGGCTCACTGCAGTTCGGAGCCAATGTCACGGTTCTTAATCTGATCTTGTAAAGTGCAATGCGAGATTGATAAATCACCAAAGAGTCCAAATCCGGCAAATCGTTTTGAAAAATTGATTTTTAGAAAGAAGTGTCAAACATGGACTGCTTTGCCAGATACAGAGTCGCCACCTAAATATTTTATTTTTGTAAAATTTAGGAAACCCTGACTCGTGCCTAAGGTCACGTGTCCGTCATCACCAAAATTGCCTCGGCTCGGGAACTTGGTTACGACAGGGGAAGGTCATGAAATGAGCACCCCCGCTCGCCCGATCAAAGATCGGCCACTACAAAACATGATATATTGTTTTTGAAAACACATGTGCTCTTATTCTGGTTATTAACCTAGAATTACTATATGATGCGCCCATTATACAAGTATAGACTGGATCGCCTAAGTTGGAAGAAAACATCTCATGTTTGTTTTTGAAAACGGTTTGCTACTCACAAGTAGGCTAAAATGTGGATTTTGCCACCCTCAAGTGGGCTTAGAAAACATGGTGATTTGCCACACTCATGGGGCTTGAAAACTCGTAATCAATGAATCGTTCCAATTCAAGTGATCCAACCTTCACCCACAGGCATTCAGGCAATTGTATCCCATAAGCAGTTAGCCTCATAGGAAGCATGCTATCATGGCAGTTACTCACACACATGTAAGGATGCTAAAGCATAAACACTTACAGAGTACTCCGAGACAAAACAAAAAACTATGTTAGAAATCAATGCATGATCCTAGCTATGTCAAGAATGCTTAATGCAACACATATAAAATTCAACTAAGATAGGCTCGGCTATTCTAAAATGTCATGTGAAATGTAACTTGATACATGTATTCAAGTAGGAATTTGAAATACGATGCAATAAGTATGATGCGCTGAGCCCGGTGCATGCAAGACAGATGAATAGATGCAAACATGCGAGCATAAGGATGCTAATTGAAACATGCCCTAAAACTAACCATCGTAAGCTGGTACATAAAAGGAAGAAAGAAATGGGGGTTGGAAGACATGCATCACACACATGCACACTTATTACAAAATTTTCCCTCTCGACGGAGGGTCTGAATAAATAATACAAAACCAACTAGCTAACCTAAGTTAATCTAATTAAAATAGTTATTACACAACGAAATGAATAATAAGCTTCAGCTAATTATTACACAACATTAACAAAGTAAGCAATCTAAATGAGCATACAAACTAAATGAATGTGGGTTGCCTTAGCTCTGCTTTGAATGACAAAGGACGCATGCTTGCTTGAATTGCCTTGTTCGGAAATCCCTCGCGACGCACCAACTCGCCTTTGTTTGCAATTGATCCCAGAAACTTGCACAAAGCTCCAGAGAGATGAAACTCCCCCCTGGGAATCTGTGGAAAGGCTGCTGACCAGCTTATAGGCATGGGAGACCAACTACCGACCACCTTTTGTGGTGGAAACCAAAAAAGGTGGTCGGCCTGCCAATAAACCTGGTCGACCGACCACTTTCTGCCCCTAGATCCTGGTTTTTCTACAACAAAGGCAAGAGGGAGAGAAAACAAGGTATTTTCAACATATGTGTGCAAGACCACTCTCCCCGTCCTTGCACAAGCTCAAGGGAGTGTAGACCTCGATCCTCGTCGGGCCACCAATCACGCATTTCGATGCATGATGGCCGAGGAGCCGAATTGCACAACTCAATGTGAAATGAATGCAGATACAAGCACCTAAAGCCAACAACTCCATCATGGCCAGTCAAGATTGTCGGCGACCCGGAATCGAGGCACGCTTCGTCACTTTGAGTACGAGACGTCCCTCGTTTCCCGTATTCGGACTAACTCCTATCCCAAACACAATACAACAAACATGGCATGCACAAATGCAACTCTAGCATGCAATCCTAATGCAATGCGTGTTATAGGAGTATTGAGCTATGAAGGCCTCAACCATCTCCTCCTAATTCCTGTTGATAGAGTCCTCCAGTTTTGCATACCAAATAGCCGCTACACTCGACAGGGTCCGGCCAAACAAGGAAAGCTTCTGCAATCTGGAGAGGCCCATAAGCCTTAGTATATCTGAAAACAGCCGTAGATGCACCATAGGATCTCCAGACCCATCAAAGCGGCCTATGTGTGGCATCTTAAATCGGTCCGGTAGCGTCACGGCCGAGTCGGTGTAACCGGAATGGACTTCACACCCTAAGACTTCTTGAACAGCTTTTCAAGCTTGCTCACTTTCAACATTGTGGGGTCCACCTCGAACTCAAAGGGAGAATCTGGTGGGTTGGTCTGCGCTTTGGATAGCTGGGGTAGGATCGGGGGCGGAGCCGGCCCTATTGGAATGTTCGTATCATCCTGGACGTTAACTGTCTCCCCGAGTATAGGAACTCTTGGTGGGGGAGGAGCCTGGTGTGAAACAGATGCTCCGGTATGCTGCTGTAGCCTGATAATTACCTCTGCCTGTTGGGCCATGACCTCAGTCTGCTGTTTGGCAAATTCTGCTTGACGAGCAGCGTCCTGTTGCATGGTTTTCATACTGTCCTGGAGCTGACGCATCATCTCCTCCATTCCCGCCATACTGCCCTGATCTAACTGATCTATCGGTATATCTATCTATGTGGTAAAAGCAGATATCTCAACCCAACTGCACATAGGTGACATGGATAATGACTGCTGATCCGAAGACTGTTGAGCTGATGATCTACGCCTGGCTGATCTTTTTACCCTGCCTCAGGCGAAGGAACACTGATTTGCCCTTGAACTGAATCTTTGACCTGTCAAAGTCTATCAACACAAGTCCAACGTACCGGGGGATATTGGAGCCTTCTGAAGCTATGGTTCCAAGACTACCCCTAGCAAAAGAGAAAACATGCAGCATCTCAGCCTAATTTCACCAGAACAGATATGAGCAAAGCTGAATGAGTGCACTCTCTACTGGATTCTGCCCAAAACTCTTCCCTTTAAACTGATACCCACAGGTAAAATTGATTCTCCCAAACACTGATGCCCTCAGGCCTGATACCCAGACTTGCAACTGATACATGCATTCTTGTAGAGACGCACTCTAAAACCACATAGCAAGTGAGAGCCAAAACATCCCTATGTTGGGGTAGGGTTTCCCTGTGGTATTTTGTCAGGAGCGAGGGTTTCATTACGCACGCAGCGGTTTGAAACAACCTACAATCGGGTAAGCAACCTGCCCTAGTTTGGAATGGTCACTACGGATTCCGATATCCACTAGGTCGAATGGTCAAAAAGGGTGCCCCGGTAAAAACTATTGTTTGTGTTCCGATCGTGGCAGAGCCCGTAACCGGTCAGCCTTATGGCACGCTTCTCAAAGCGAGCCTCCGACAAATCGTTCAGGAATAGATGATGGAAAACATGGTGTCCTAGGCATACCAACGCAATTGTAATGCAAAGAAACACATAAGTGCAATCAAAACAAGATATCATGAGTTCGAGTCAAGTTCTCTAAATCCCCAGTGGAGTCGCCAGAAACTGTAGACGTCCCCGAACGTCCTGGGAAAATCCCGTTTTGCTCATTGGTGTAGACGCGCCTGTGGGGGGAGCTCGCTACTACACGCTACAGTTCGGACTCAATTTTGTGTCACGGTTCTAAATCTGAACCAAAGAGTCCAAATCTGGCAAATCGTTTTGAGAAAACAGATTTTTGAAAAGAAGTGCCAAACATGGACTGTTTTGCCAGATACTGAGTCGCCACCTAAATATTTTTTTAATGGGGGAATTTAGGAAACCCTGACTCGGTGCCAAAGGCCACGTGTCCGTCATCACCAAAGTTTCCTCGGCTCGGGAACTTGGGTACGATCGGGGAAGGTCAGCTATGAGCACCCCCTCTCGCCCGATCCAAAGACCGGCCTCTACTAACCGTAATATCCGCTTTTGAAAACGTTATGTGTTCTTATTCCAGTTATTAGCCTAGAATTATTATGTTATGCACACAGCAAACAAGTATAGACTAGATTGCCTAATTTGGAAATAAGCATTGCATATCCGTTTGTCTTGAAAAACACTTTGGAATTTGCTACTCGCAAGTAGGCTAAAATACGGATTTCAACGAGTTTTTCCAACTCAGACAATCCAACCTTCACCCACAGGCATTCAAACAGTTTATCACATAAGCATCTAGCCACATGGTAAGTATGCTGTCATAATAGCACTCACACGCATGCGGTATGCTAAAGCATGAAAATACTTACATCGTACTCCGTGCCAAAACAATAAACTAGTTAGCAAACATGCGTGGTCCTAGTTCATGTCAATTTGACTAATGCAACGCATACATGATGCAATTAGAGTAGACTCGGCTAACCTAAACATGGCATGTGAAATGCAATCAATTGATGCACGTATTCAATTTGGAATTGAAGTACAAATGCAGTTAGCATGATGTACCGAGCCCGGTGCATGCGAGACAAATGCATGGATGCATGCATGCATAGCATAAGGTATGCTAATTTAAACATGCCCTAATCTACCATAATAATCAGGCAAATAAAAGGGAAGAAAGACGATGTGGGGTTTGGAAGACATGCACACACATGCACCCACACTTATTACAAATTCGCCCTCACTCGGAGGGACCGAAAGAATAATACAAATTAACTAACTACGATCTAATTAATTATTACAAATTACCTAATTAGTTAACGAACTAACTAAGCTAGGAAAGAACAGTAAACCGCCTCGGGAAGAGAGCCCAATGCAATGCATGCTCGGCCTTGCTCGGAAACTCACTGCCATGCCCAATCTGCCTCTGTTTTCCCTGCTCTGCTCCTCTGAAGACTGTCGAAGTCTCAGGGTTGCTTCTCTGGGTGCTGGGGAATGCCACCTGCTGGAAGGAATCCTCACCGGCTGCGATTTGGTGGTCATCGGCCAAGAATGCATCCATCGGCCATCGATGGATTGCCGGTCGGCACTCTGTGCAGTCGATCGGCAGAAAGTGCCTGCAGAACCTGTTTGACAGCAGCAGAGGACAGGACTTTGCATGGCAATGCAATTCATGCAATGTATGCACCAACCAAGCCCCTTATCACGTGTATGACTCAAAGGGACATAGTCCTTGGTTCTTGGACCACCAATCGCGCATTTCAATGTGTGATGGCCCAAGAGACCAAGTTATGCATTTTCATGTCAAATGAAATGCAATGCACACAATCAAACCAAGGGGCTTCTACCTCCATTATGACTTGGTCAAGAGGTAGAGCATGCATGCCAATGCAATGCAATCCTAATCATGTGAGCTAGCATGCAACATGAACATACAAGCAAGTGATGTACACTAGGTACACAAACTAAGCAAACGAGCAAACAAGCATGCCATAACTATGCAAACTACTAAAGCATGCAAGATGAAATCTAATCATGCGACATGCTAGCAACTTGACCAAGGGAATGCATGCCAAATGCGAGTGATTTCAAGCATGCAACACATGTAGCCAAAACATGCAAACATGGGATAATGTAACAACACTTGAATGGCATGCAAGGGATGGACTTACACTAATTGGACAGCTCTAAGTTAGGTCCAAAACAGTGGCCAAAAGCTTAAGAAAACGGAACCAAACACACATACACACATGCACATGTTAAGGCCTAAACGCTTAAGCATCAAAGGACTACTTTTAAGCACACTTAAAAGGGAATAATCACAGACATATGGCATGCATTATAAGCCTTGAAAACATGTAGGAAATGATGCCAAATCAACCTACCAATGCAAGCTATGCATGCAACCAAGCCCAAGGACCTAAAACATGATCATATGACTCATGAAGCAAAGGACCAAATTGAATCAAAACAGTCCGAAATCATGCAAAAGTAAGCCTCAAGAACCACTTAGATGGTATCTAAATGACCTAATCCTAGAGGCATACACAATGGCACAAACATGAAGTATGAAACATCAACTCTTGAGGCATCAAGAGGGCCATGAAATGCAAGCATATAAGCATGCTAAGTAGACTGAAATGACATGGTGGATAGTTCCAAACCACTAAATCAATGCAAGAATGGCATGCTAGAAGGGCCAAAGCTTAAGGCATACGAGAGGAATTACATGATAGCTATACAAAGCAAGGCATGAATGACTCAAATGACTTAAAACAGTCCCTTAGCACACCAAATCATGCAAGTAAGCTTCACAAAGCTTGGCCAAAATGCAAAAGGATGATAGTCTAAATGCTATGCATGTATTGAGGCAAATCATGGCATTATAAGGTAGGTATGCTAAGCATGCATGGTGTACCAAAACCAACTAAAAACAGAGGCATATTATGACATAATAAGCACAAAAATCAACTAAGGCATGGTCAACATGAACCTAAACATGGTGCTCCCTCAAGAGGCCAAAAATGGTCATTTTCAAGGACAACAAGGAGAGGGGGTGGCCCTCTCCTTCTTGGGACTTCAAGGCACCATCCTTACCACTGAAATCCCTCAAGATTTCAGTGGTGAGGAGGCCCAAACACCCAAGTCCCGGAGCTCACTCAAAATAGCACAAAATGGAGGCCCTCAAGGCTTAAGAGGGGTCAAACACCTCCAAACCACAAAACACTCTAAACAAACTATTTAGAGGGTCCAAAAACAGAACTTTTTTATATTATACACTAAGCTCAAAAATATTTCTAAGATAGGCAAAAATAGTATGCAAGAATGGGGTAAAAAGGGGTAAGATTGTTACCCTTGTTAACCATCTTCACAAATGGTGGACCAGCCCCTTCCTTGAGCTCAAAACAGCTCCAAAGCTTCAAGAACAAACCTCTGGCCCTTCAAGAACCAAGAAAAGGTGTAACACTATGTGTTTGTGTGCAATAGTAAGCCTAAACACACACAATACAAGAGAATGCGAGATATAGATATAGGATAGATACAAAACCCTAAACCTAGAACCAGAGCTTCTCTCACAACATTTCTCACCTTTTTTGTCTAACCTAGAGCAAGGGAGAGGATTGCTCCTCTTATAGAGGAGCCAATCTTGTAAAGCTTACAAGGTAAGCTAACAAGAAGGCCATCCCTCCATACACGTGTATGAAGAGGAACGAAATGCCACACAGCTGTATTAAAATATCTGCAAAAGCAGATGAACAGTAGTCGGCTACTCAAAATTGCCATTTTGACAAAATGGACTGCCGACTGGCAACAAATAATGTCGACCGGCAATATACATTGTCGATGGAAACAAAACACCAGCCGATGGCCTCGGGCCATGGCCGGTGATGTGTGGGGATGCCTCACAAGGCATTCCCTTCCCTTCCAAGGCAAAACACAAGTGTTTGGTGCAAAACCAGACACCAAACAGTCGAGTTCAGAGATCCTGAGGCAAGGCGCGTAGCCGAGACCTCCGGGAACTCCAAACGAACACAAACATGGATGATCACCGGGTGTTCAAATGGTGACGTCCAAGTCTTGTGGACGGTCAAAAATGGGGTGACTTCAATTGGGCTCACTACAGTTCGGACTCAATGTCATGGTTCTTAATTTGATCTTGCAAAGTGCAATGCAAGATTGATAAATCACCAAAGAGTCCGAATCCGGAAAATCGTTTTGAAAAATTGATTTTTAGAAAGAAATGCCAAACATGGACTGCTTTGCCAGATACAAAGTCGCCACCTAAATATTTTATTTTTGAGAAATTTAGGAAACCCTGACTCGTGCCTAAAGCCATGTGTCCGTCATCACCAAAGTTGCCTGGGCTCGGGAACTTCGGTACGAGAGGGAAAGGTCATGAAATGAGCACCCCCGCTCGCCCGATCAAAGATCGGCCACTACTAAACATGATATATTGTTTTTGAAAACACATGTGCTCTTATTCCGGTTATTAACCTAGAATTACTATGTGATGCGCACAACATACAAGTATAGACTGGATCGCCTAAGTTGGAAGAAAACATCTCATGTTTGTTTTTGAAAGCGGTTTGCCACTCGCAAGTAGGCTAAAATGTGGATTTTTCCACCCTCAAGTGGGCTTAGAAAACATGGTGATTTGCCACTCTCAAGTGGGCTTGAAAACTCGCAATCAATGAATCGTTCCAATTCAAGTGATACAACCTTCACCCACAGGCATTCGGGCAATTGTATCACATAAGCAGTTAGCCTCATGGCAAGCATGCTATCATGGAAGTCACTCATGCACATGCAAGGATGCTAAAGCATAAACACTTACCGAGTACTCCTAGCCAAAACAAAAAAGCTATGTTAGAAATCAATGCATGATCCTAGCTATGTCAAGAATGCCTAATGCAACACATACAAAATTCACCTAAGATAGCATCGACTATTCTAAAATGTCATGTGAGATGCAACTTGATACATGTATTCAAGCAGGAATTTGAAATACGATACAGTTAGTATGATGCGCCGAGCCCGGTGCATGCAAGATAGATGAATGGATGCAAACATGCGAGCATAAGGATGCTAATTGAAACATACCCTAAAACTAACCATCGTAAGCTGGTAAATAAAAGGGAGAAAGAAATGGGGGTTGGAAGACATGAATCACACACGCGCACACTTATTACAAAATTTGCCCTCTCGACGGAGGGTCCGAATAAATAATACAAAACCAACTAGCTAACCTAAGCTAATCTGATTAAAGAAGTTATTACACAACGAAATGAATAATAAGTTTTAGCTAATTATTACACAACATTAACTAAGTAAGTAATCTAAATGAGCATACAAACGAAATTACGGTGGGCTGCCTTAGCTCTGCATTCAATGACAAAGGGCGCCTGCATGGTTGAATTGCCTTGTTCGGAAATCCCTCGCGACGCCCCTACACGCCTTTGTTTGCAATTGATCTCAGAAACTTGCACAAAGCTCCAGAGAGATGAAACTCCACCCTGGGAATCTGTGGGAAGGCTGCCGACCAGCTTATAGGCATGGGAGACCAACTACCGACCACTTTTCGTGGTGGAAACCAAAAAAGGTGGTCGGCCTACCAGTAAATCTGGTCAGCCGACCAGTTTCCTCTCCTGGTTTCTGGTTTTCTGCAAGAAAGGGAAAGAAAAAGGCACGCATGGCTAAGAATTTCCAACACATGTGTGCACGACCACTCTCCCCATCGTTGCATAAGCTCAAGCGAGTGTAGTCCTCGACCCTCGGGCCACCAATCACGCATTTCGATGCATGATGGCCGAGGAGCCGAATTGCACAACTCAATGTGAAATGAATGCGCATACAAGCACCTAAAGCCAACAACTTCATCATGGGTAGTCAAGAATGTCGGCGACTCGGAATCGAGGCACGCTTCGTCACTTTGAGTATGAGACGTCCCTCGTTTCCCATGTTCGGACTAACTCCTAGCCCAAACACAATGCAACAAACATGGCATGCACAAATGCAACTCTAGCATGCAATCCTAATGCAATTCGTATTGCAGGCGTATTGAGCTATGAAGGCCTCAACCATCTCCTCCCAATTCCTCTTGACAGAGTCCTCCAGTTTTGCATACCAAATAGTCGCTACACTCGACAGGGTTCGGCCAAACAAGGAAAGCTTCTGCAATCTGGAGAGGCCCATTGGCCTTAGTATATCTGAAAATAGCCGTAGATGCACCATAGGATCTCCAGACCCGTCAAAGCGGTCTATGTGTGGCATCTTAAATCGGTCCGGCAGCGTCACGACCGAGTCGGTATACCCATCCTCAATATCCGGAATGGACTTCACACCCTGAGACTTCTTGAACAGCTTTTCAAGCTTGCTCACTTTCAACATTGTGGGGTCCACCTTGAACTGAAAGGGAGAATCTGGTAGGTTGGTCTGCGCTTTGGATAGCTGGGTAGGATCGAGGGCGGAGCCGGCCCAGTTGGAATGTCCGTATCATCCTAGACGTTAACTGTCTCCCCGAGTATAGGAACTCTTGGTGGGGGAGGAGCCTGGTGTGAAGCAGATGCTCCAGTATGCTACTGTAGCCTGATAATTACCTCTGCCTGTTGGGCCATGACCTCAGCCTAGTGTTCAGTAAATTCTGCTTGACGAGCAGCGTCCTGTTGCCTGGTTTTCATACTGTCCAGGAGCTGACGCATCATCTCTTCCATTCCCGCCATACTGCCCAGATCTAACTGATCTATCGGTATATCTATCTATGTGGTAAAAGCAGATATCTCAACCCAACTGCACATAGGTGACTTGGATAATGACTACTGATTCGAAGACTGTTGAGCAGATGATCTACGCCTGGCTGATCTTTTTACCCTGCCTCAGGCGAAGGAACACTGATTTGCCCTTGAACTGAATCTCTGACCTGTCAAAGTCTATCAGCACAAGTCCAACATACCGGGGGATATTGGAGCCTTCTGAAGCTATGGTTCCAAGACTACCCCGAGCAAAAGAGAAAACAAGCAGCATCTCAGCCTAATTTCACCAGAACAGATATGAGCAAAGCTGAATGACTGCACTCTCTACTGGATTCTGCCCAAAATTCTTCCCTTTAAACTGATACCCACAGGTAAAACTGATTCTCCCAAACACTGATGCCCTCAGGCCTGATACCAGGCTTGCAAATGATACATCCATTCTTGTAGAGACACACTCTAAAACCACATAGCAAGTGAGAGCCAAAGCATCCCTATGTTGGGGTAGGGTTTCCCTGTTCTATTTTGTCAGGAGCGAGGGTTTCATTACGCACGCAGCGGTTTCAAACAACCTACAATCGGGTAAGCAACCTGCCCTAGTTTGGAATGGTCACTACGGATTCCGATATCCACTAGGTCGAATGGTCAAAAAGGGTGCCCCGGTAAAAACTGGGGTTTGTGTTCCCATCGTGGCAGAGCTCGTAATCGGTCAGCCTTATGGCACGCTTCTCAAAGCGAGCCTCCGACAAATCGTTCAGGAATAGAAGATGGAAAACACGGTGTCCTAGGCACAACAATGCAAATGCAGTGCAAAGAAACACATAAGTGTAATCAAAACATGATATCATGAGTTTGAGTCAAGTTCTCTAAATCCCTAGCGGAGTCGCCAGAAACTGTAGACGTCCCCGAACGTCCTGGGAAAATCCCGTTTTGTTCATTGGGCTCACTACAGTTCGGACTCAATGTCACGGTTCTTAATCTGATCTTGCAAAGTGCAATGCGAGATTGATAAATCACCATAGAGTCCGAATCCGGAAAATCATTTTGAAAGACTGATTTTTAGAAAGAAATGCCAAACATGGACTGCTTTGCCAGATACAGAGTTGCCACCAAAATATTTTATTTTTGGGAAATTTAGCAAACCCTGACTCGTGCCTAAAGCCATGTGTCTGTCATCACCAAAGTTGCCTCGGCTTGGGAACTTCGGTACGAGAGGGGAAGGTCATGAAATGAGCACCCCCGCTCGCCCGATCAGAGATCGGCCACTACTAAACATGATATATTGTTTTTGAAAACACATGTGCTCTTATTCCGGTCATTAACCTAGAATTACTATCTGATGTGCACAACATACAAGTATAGACTGGATCGCCTAAGTTGGAAGAAAACATCTCATGTTTGTTTTTAAATCGGTTTGCTACTCGCAAGTAGGCTAAAATGTGGATTTTGCCACCCTCAATTGGGCTTAGAAAACATGGTGATTTGCCACTCTCAAGTGGGCTTGAAAACTCGCAATCAATGAATCGTTCCAATTCAAGTGATCCAACCTTCACCCACAGGCATTCAGGCAATTGTATCACGTAAGCAGTTGGCCTCATGGCAAGCATGTTGTCATGGCAGTCACTCACGCACATGCAAGGATGCTAAAGCATAAACACTTACCGAGTACTCCGAGCCAAAACAAAAAGCTATGTTAGAAATCAATGCATGATCCTAGCTATGTCAAGAATGCCTAATGCAACACATAAAAAATTCAAGTAGGATAGGCTCGGCTATTCTAAAATGTCACATGAAATACAACTTGATACATGTATTCAAGTACGAATTTGAAATACGATACAGTTAGTATGATGCGCCGAGCCCGGTGCATGCAAGACAGATGAATGGATGCAAACATGCGAGCATAAGGATGCTAATTGAAACATGCCCTAAAACTAACCATCGTAAGCTGGTAAATAAAATGAGAAAGAAATGGGGGTTGGAAGACATGCATCACACACACGCGCACTTATTACAAAATTTGCCCTCTCGATGGAGGGTCCGAGTAAATAATACAAAACCAACTAGCTAACCTAAGCTAATCTGATTAAACAAGTTATTACACATTGAAATGAATAATAAGTTTCAGCTAATTATTACACAATATTAACTAAGTAAGCAATCTAGATAAGCATACAAACTAAATGATTGTGGGCTGCCTTAGCTCTGCTTTGAATGACAAAGGCCGCATGCATGCTTGAATTGCCTTGTTCGAAAATCCCTCGCGACGCCCCAACTCGCCTCTGTTTGCAATTGATCTCAGAAACTTGCACAAAGCTCCAGAGAGATGAAACTCCATCCTGGGAATCTGTGGGAAGGCTGCCGACCAGCTTATAGGCATGGGAGACCAACTACCGACCACATTTTGTGGTGAAAACCAAAAAAGGTGGTCGGCCTTCCAGTTTCCACTCCTGGTTTTTGGTTTTCTGCAACAAAGGGAAGAGAAAGGCACGACAAAGTATTTGCAACTCATGTGTGCATGAACACTCTCCCCATCGTTGCATAAGCTCAAGGGAGTGTAGTCCTTGACCCCCGGGCCACCAATAATGCATTTCGATGCATGATGGCCGAGGAGCCGAATTGCACAACTCATTGTGAAATGAATGCACATACAAGCACCTAAAGCCAACAACTCCATCATGGGTAGTCAAGAATGTTGGCAACTCGGAATCGAGGCACGCTTCGTCACTTTGAGTACGAGACGTCCCCCGCTTCCCGTGTTCGGACTAACTCCTATCCCAAACACAATGCAACAAACATGGCGTGCACAAATGCAACTCTAGAATGCAATCCGAATGCAATGCGTGTTATAGGAGTATTGAGCTATGAAGGCCTCAACCATCTCTTCCCAATTCCTCTTGATAGAGTCCTCCAGTTTTGCGTACCAAATAGCCTCTACACTCAACAGGGTCCGGCCAAACAAGGAAAGCTTCTGCAATTTGGAGAGGCCCATCGGCCTTAGTATATCCGAAAACAGCCGTAGATACACCATAGGATCTCCAGACCCATCAAAGCGGTCTATGCGTGGCATCTTAAATCGGTCTGGCAGTGACACGGCCGAGTCGGTGTACCCATCCTCAATATCCGGAATGGACTTCGCACCCGGAGACTTCTTGAATAGCTTTCCAAGCTTGCTCACTTTCAACATTGTGGGGTCCACCTCGAACTCAAAGGGAGAATCTGGTAAGTCGGTCTGCGCTTTGGATAGCTAGGGCAGGATCGGGGGCGGAGCCGGCCCTACTGGAATGTCCGTATCATCCTGGATGTTAACTGTCTCCCCGGGTATAGGAACTCTTGGTGGGGAGGAGCCTGGTGTGAAGCAGATGCTTCGGTATGCTGCTGTAGCCTGATAATTACCTCTGCCTGTTGGGCCATGAGCTCAGCCTGCTGTTTGGTAAATTCTGCTTGACGAGCTGCGTCTTGTTGCATGGTTTTCATACTGTCCTGGAGCTTACGCATCATCTCTTCCATTCCCGCTATACTGCCCTGATCTAACTGATCTATCGGTATATCTATCAATGTGGTAAAAGCAGATATCTCAACCCAACTACACATATGTGACATGGATAATGACTGCTGATCCGAAGATTGTTGAGCTGATGATCTACGCCTGACTGACCTGTCAAAGTCTATCAGCACAAGTCCAACGTACCGGGGGATATTGGAGCCTTCTGAAGCTATGGTTCCAAGACTACCCCTAGCAAAAGAGAAAACAGGCAGTATCTCAGCCTAATTTCACCAGAACAGATATAAGCAAAGCTGAATGACTGCACTCTCCACTGGATTCTGCCCAAAAATCTTCCTTGGAAACTGATACCCACAGGTAAAACTGATTCTCCCAAACACTGATGCCCTCAGGCCTGATACCCAGATTTACAACTGATACATGCATTCCTGTAGAGACGCACTCTAAAACCACATAGCAAGTGAGAGCCAAAACATCCCTATGTTGGGGTAGGGTTTCCCTGTCCTATTTTGTCAGGAGCGAGGGTTTAATTACTCACGCAGTGGTTTCAAACAACCTACAATCGGGTAAGCAACCTATCCTAGTTTGGAATGGTCACTACGGATACCGATGTCCACTAGGTCGAATGGTCAAAAAGGGTGCCCCGGTAAAAACTGGGGTTTGTGTTCCCATCGTGGCAGAGCTCGTTACCGGTCAGTCTTATGGCACGTTTCTCAAAGCGACCCTCCGACAAACCGTTCAGGAATAGAAGATGGAAAACACGGTGTCCTAGGCGCACCAATGCAAATGCAATGCAAAGAAACACATAAGTGTATGAAAACAAGATATCATGAGTTCGAGTCAAGTTCACTAAATCCCCAGTGGAGTCGCCCGAAACTGTAGACGTCCCCGAACGTCCCTGAAAAATCCCGTTTTGTTCATTGGGCTCACTACTGTTCGGACTTAATGTCGCGGTTCTTAATCTGATCTTGCAAAGTGCAATGCGAGATTGATAAATCACCAAAGAGTCCGAATCCAGAAAATCGTTTTCAAAAATTGAGTTTTAGAAAGAAATGCCAAACATGGACTGCTTTGCCAGATACAGAGTCGCCACCTAAATATTTTATTTTTGGGAAATTTAGGAAACCCTGACTCGTGCCTAAAGCCATGTGTCCGTCATCACCAAAGTTGCCTCGGCTTGGGAACTTCGGTACGAGAGGGGAAGGTCATGAAATGAGCACCCCCGCTCGCCCGATCAAAGATCAGCCACTACTAAACATGATATATTGTTTTTAAAAACACATGTGCTCTTATTCCGGTTATTAACCTAGAATTACTATGTGATACGCACAACATACAAGTATAGACTAGATCGCTTAAGTTGGAAGAAAACATCTCGTGTTTGTTTTTGAAAGTGGTTTGCTACTCGTAAGTAGGCTAAAATGTGGATTTTGCCACCCTCAAGTGGGCTTAGAAAACATTGTGATTTGCCGCTCTCAAGTGGGCTTGAAAACTCGCAATCAATGAATCGTTCCAATTCAAGTGATCCAACCTTCACCCACAGGCATTCAGGCAATTGTATCACATAAGCAGTTAGCCTCATGGCAAGCATGCTATCATGGTAGTCACTCACGCACATGCAAGGATGCTAAAGCATAAACGCTTACCGAGTACTCCGAGCCAAAACAAAAAGCTATGTTAGAAATCAATGCATGATCCTAGCTATGTCAAGAATGCCTAATGCAACACATAAAAAATTCAACTATGATAGGCTCGGCTATTCTAAAATGTCACGTGAAATGCAACTTGATACATGTATTCAAGTAGGAATTTGAAATACGATACAGTTAGTATGATGCGCCGAGCCGGGTGCTTGCAAGATAGATGAATGGGTGCAAACATGCGAGCATAAGGATGCTAATTGAAACATGCCCTAAAACTAACCATCGTAAGCTGGTAAATAAAATGAGAAAGAAATGGGGGTTGGAAGACATGCATCACACACACGCGCACTTATTACAAAATTTGCCCTCTTGACGGAGGGTCCGAATAAATAATACAAAACCAAGTAGCTAACCTAAGCTAATCTGATTAAACAAGTTATTACACATTGAAAAGAATAATAAGTTTCAGCTAATTATTACACAACATTAACTACGTAAGCAATCTAAATAAGTATACAAACTAAATGATTGTGGGCTGCCTTAGCTCTGCTTTGAATGACAAAGGGCGCATGCATGCTTGAATTGCCTTGTTCGGAAATCCCTCGCGACGCCCCAACTCGCCTCTGTTTGCAATTGATCTCTGAAATTTGCACAAAGCTCCAGAGAGATGAAACTCCACCCTGGGAATCTGTGGGAAGGCTGCCGACCAGCTTATAGGCATGGGAGACCAACTACCGACCACCTTTTGTGGTGGAAACCAAAAAAGGTGGTCGGCCTTCCAGTAAATCTGGTCGGCCGACCAGTTTCCTCTCCAGGTTTTTCGTTTTCTGCAACAAAGGAAAAGTGAAAGGCACGACAAAGTATTTGCAACTCATGTGTGCACGACCACTCTCCCCATCGTTGCATAAGCTCAAGGGAGTGTAGTCCTCGACCCTCGGGCCACCAATCATGCATTTCGATGCATGATGGCCGAGGAGCCGAATTGCACAACTCAATGTGAAATGAATGCACATACAAGCACCTAAAGCCAACAACTCCATCATGGGTAGTCAAGAATGTCAGCGACTCGGAATCGAGGAACGCTTCGTCACTTTGAGTACGAGACGTCCCTCGTTTCCCGTGTTCGGACTAACTCCTATCCCAAACACAATGCAACAAACATGGCGTGCACAAATGCAACTCTAGAATGCAATCCTAATGCAATGCGTGTTATAGAAGTATTGAGCTATGAAGGCTTCAACCATCTCCTCCCAATTCCTCTTGACAGAGTCCTCCAGTTTTGCATACCAAATAGCCTCTACACTCGACAGGGTCCGGCCAAACAAGGAAAGCTTCTGCATTCTGGAGAGGCCCATTGGCCTTAGTATATCTGAAAACAGCCGTAGATGCACCATAGGATCTCCAGACCCGTCAAAGCGGTCTATGTGTGGCATCTTAAATCGGTCCGGCAACGACACGGCCGAGTCGGTATACCCATCCTCAATATCCGGAATGGACTTCACACCCTGAGACTTCTTGAACAGCTTTCCAAGCTTGCTCACTTTCAACATTGTGGGGTCCACCTCGAACTCAAAGGGAGAATCTGGTAGGTCGGTCTGCGCTTTGGATAGCTAGGGTAGGATCGGGGGCGGAGCCGGCCCTATTGGAATGTCCGTATCATCCTGGATGTTAACTGTCTCCCCGGGTATAGGAACTCTTGGTGGGGGAGGAGCCTGGTGTGAAGCAGATGCTCCGGTATGCTGCTGTAGCCTGATAATTACCTCTGCCTGTTCGACCATGACCTCAGCCTGCTGTTTGGCAAATTCTGCTTGACGAGCAGCGTCTTGTTGCATGGTTTTCATACTGTCCTGGAGCTGACGCATCATCTCTTCCATTCCCGCCATACTGCCCTGATCTAACTGATCTATCGGTATATCTATCAATGTGGTAAAAGCAGATATCTCAACCCAACTGCACATAGGTGACATTGATAATGACTGCTGATCCGAAGATTGTGGAGCAGATGATCTACGCCTGACTGATCTTTTTACCCTGCCTCTGGCGAAGGAACACTGATTTTCCCTTGAACTGAATCTCTGACCTGTCAAAGTCTATCAGCACAAGTCTAACGTACCGGGGGATATTGGAGCCTTCTGAAGCTTTGGTTCCAAGACTACCCCTAGCAAAAGAGAAAATAGGCAGTATCTCAGCCTAATTTCACCCGAACAAAAATGAGCAAAGCTGAATGACTGCACTCTCCACTGGATTCTGCCCAAAATTCTTCCTTGTAAACTGATACCCAAAGGTAAAACTGATTCTCCCAAACACTGACGCCCTCATGCCTGATACCCCGACTTACAACTGATACATGCATTCCTGTAGAGACGCACTCTAAAACCACATAGCAAGTGAGAGCCAAAACATCCCTATGTTGGGGTAGGGTTTCCCTGTCCTATTTTGTCAGGAGCGAGGGTTTAATTACTCACGCAGTGGTTTCAAACAACCTACAATCGGGTAAGCAACCTGCCCTAGTTTGGAATGGTCACTACGGATACCGATATCCACTAGGTCGAATGGTCAAAAAGGGTGCCCCGGTAAAAACTGGGATTTGTGTTCCCATCGTGGCAGAGCTCGTAACCGGTCAGCCTTATGGCACGTTTCTCAAAGCGACCCTCCGACAAACCGTTCAGGAATAGAAGATGGAAAACACGGTGTCCTAGGTGCACCAATGCAAATGCAATGCAAAGAAACACATAAGTGTAATCAAAATAAGATATCGTGAGTTCGAGTCAAGTTCTCTAAATCCCCAGCAGAGTCGCCAGAAACTGTAGACGTTCCCGAACGTCCCGGGAAAATCCCGTTTTGTTCATTGGGCTCACTACAGTTCGGACTCAATGTCACGGTTCTTAATCTGATCTTGCAAAGTGCAATGCGAGATTGATAAATCACCAAAGAGTCCGAATCCAGAAAATCGTTTTGAAAAATTAATTTTTAGAAAGAAATGCCAAACATGGACTGCTTTGCCAGATACAGAGTCGCCACCTAAATATTTTATTTTTGGAAAATTTAGGAAACCCTGACTCGTGCCTAAAGCCATGTGTCCGTCATCACCAAAGTTGCCTTGGCTCGGGAACTTCGGTACGAGAGGGGAAGGTCATGAAATGAGCACCCCTGCTCGCCCGATCAAAGATCGGCCATTACTAAACATGATATATTGTTTTTAAAACACATGTGCTCTTATTCCGGTTATTAACCTAGAATTACTATGTGATACGCACAACATACAAGTATAGACTGGATCGCCTAAGTTGGAAGAAAACATCTCATGTTTGTTTTTGAAAGCGGTTTTCTACTCGCAAGTAGGCTAAAATGTGGATTTTGCAACCCTCAAGTGGGCTTAGAAAACATGGTGATTTACCGCTCTCAAGTGGGCTTGAAAACTCGCAATCAATGAATCGTTCCAATTCAAGTGATCCAACCTTCACCCACAGGCATTCAGGCAATTGTATCACAGAAGCAGTTAGCCTCATGGCAAGCATGCTATCATGGCAGTCACTCACGCACATGCAAGGATGCTAAAGCATAAACACTTACCGAGTACTCCGAGCCAAAACAAAACGCTATGTTAGAAATCAATGCATGATCCTAGCTATGTCAAGAATGCCTAATGCAACACATAAAAAATTCAACTCGGATAGGCTCGGCTATTCTAAAATGTCACATGAAATGCAACTTGATGCATATATTCAAGTAGGAATTTGAAATACGATACAGTTAGTATGATGCGCCGAGCCCGATGCTTGCAAGATAGATGAATGGATGCAAACATGCGAGCATAAGGATGCTAATTGAAACATGCCGTAAAACTAACCATCGTAAGCTGGTAAATAAAATGAGAAAGAAATGGGGTTTGGAAGACATGCATCACACACGCGCGCACTTATTACAAAATTTGCCCTCTTGACGGAGGGTCCGAATAAATAATACAAAACCAACTAGCTAACCTAAGCTAATCTGATTAAACAAGTTACTACACATTGAAATGAATAATAAGTTTCAGCTAATTATTACACAACATTAACTAAGTAAGCAATCTAAATAAGCATACAAACTAAATGATTGTGGGCTGCCTTAGCTCTGCTATGAATGACAAAGGGCGCATGCATGCTTGAATTGCCTTGTTCAGAAATCCCTCGCGACGCCCCAACTCGCCTTTGTTTGCAATTGATCACAGAAACTTGCACAAAGCTCCAGAGAGATGAAACTCCACCCTGGGACTCTGTGGGAAGGCTGTCGACCAGCTTATAGGCATGGGAGACCAACTACCGACCACCTTTTGTGGTGGAAACCAAAAAAGGTGGTCGGCCTTCCAGTAAATCTGGTTGGCCGACCAGTTTCCTCTCCAGGTTTTTGGTTTTCTGCAACAAAGGGAAAGAGAGAGGCATGACAAAGTATTTGCAACTCATGTGTGCACGACCACTCTCCCTATCGTTGCATAAGGTCAAGGGAGTGTAGTCCTCGACCCTCGGGCCACCAATCACGCATTTCGATGCATGTCGGCTGAGGAGCCGAATTGCACAACTCAATGTGAAATAAATGCACATACAAACACCTAAAGCCAACAACTCTATCGAGGCACGCTTCGTCACTTTGAGTACGAGACGTCCCTCGTTTCCCGTGTTCGGACTATCTCCTATCCCAAACACAATGCAACAAACATGGCGTGCACATATGCAACTCTAGAATGCAATCCTAATGCAATGCGTGTTATTGGAGTATTGAGCTATGAAGGCCTCAACCATCTCTTCCCAATTCCACTTGACAGAGTCCTCCAGTTTTGCATACCAAATAGCCTCTACACTCGACAGGGTCCGGCCAAACAAGGAAAGCTTCTGCAATTTGGAGAGGCCCATCGGCCTTAGTATATCTGAAAACAGCCGTAGATGCACCATAGGATCTCCAGACCCGTCAAAGCGGTCTATGTGTGGCATCTTAAATCGGTCCGGCAGTGACACGGCCGAGTCGGTGTACCCATCCTCAATATCCGGAATGGACTTCACACCCTGAGACTTCTTGAACAGCTTTCCAAGCTTGCTCACTTTCAACATTGTGGGGTCCACCTCGAACTCAAAGGGAGAATCTGGTAGGTCGGTTTGCGCTTTGGATAGCTAGGGTAGGATCGGGGGTGGAGCCGGCCCTATTGGAATGTCTGTATCATCCTGGATGTTAACTGTCTCCCCGAGTATAGGAACTCTTGGTGGGGAAGGAGCCTGGTGTGAAGCAGATGCTCCGGTATGCTGTTGTAGCCTAATAATTACCTCTGCCTGTTGGGCCATTACCTCAGCCTGCTGTTTGGAAAATTCTACTTGACGAGCAACGTCTTGTTGCATGGTTTTCATACTGTCCTGGAGCTGACGCATCATCTCTTCCATTCCTGCCATACTGCCCTGATCTAACTGATCTATCGGTATATCTATCAATGTGGTAAAAGCAGATATCTCAACCCAACTGCACATAGGTGACATGGATAATGACTGCTGATCTGAAGATTGTTGAGCAGATGATCTACGCCTGACTGATCTTTTTACCCTGCCTCTGGCGAAGGAACACTGATTTGCCCTTGAACTGAATCTCTGACCTGTCAAAGTCCATCAGCACAAGTCCAACGTACCGGGGGATATTGGAGCCTTCTGAAACTATGGTTCCAAGACTACCCCTAGCAAAAGAGAAAACAGGCAGTATCTCAGCCTAATTTCACCAGAACAAAAATGAGCAAAGCTGAATGGCAGCACTCTCCACTGGATTCTGCCCAAAATTCTTCCTTGTAAACTGATACCCAGAGGTAAAACTGATTCTCCCAAACGCTGATGCCCTCAGGCCTGTTACCCAGACTTACAACTGATACATGCATTCCTGTAGAGACGCACTCCAAAACCACATAGCAACTGAGAGCCAAAACATCCCTATGTTGGGGTAGGGTTTCCCTGTCCTATTTTGTCAGGAGCGAGGGTTTAATTACTCAGGCAGTGGTTTCAAACAACCTACAATCGGGTAAGCAACCTGCCCTAGTTTGGAATGGTCACTACGGATACCGATATCCACTAGGTCGAATGGTCAAAAAGGGTGCCCCGGTAAAAACTAGGATTTGTGTTCCCATCGTGGCAGAGCTCGTAACCGGTCAGCCTTATGGCACGTTTCTCAAAGCGACCCTCCGACAAACCATTCAGGAATAGAAGATGGAAAACATGGTGTCCTAGGCGCACCAATGCAAATGCAATGCAAAGAAACACATAAGTGTAATCAAAATAAGATATCATGAGTTCAAGTCAAGTTCTCTAAATCCCCGGCAGAGTCGCCAGAAACTGTAGACGTTCCTGAACGTCCCGGGAAAATCCTGTTTTGTTCATTGGGCTCACTACAGTTCGGACTCAATGTCACGGTTCTTAATCTGATCTTGCAAAGTGCAATGCGAGATTGATAAATCACCAAAGAGTCCGAATCCAGAAAATCGTTTTGAAAAATTAATTTTTAGAAAGAAATGCCAAACATGGACTGCTTTGCCAGATACAGAGTCGCCACCTAAATATTTTATTTTTGGAAAATTTAGGAAACCCTGACTCGTGTCTAAAGCCATGTGTCCGTCATCACCAAAGTTGCCTTGGCTCGGGAACTTTGGTACGAGAGGGGAAGGTCATGAAATGAGCACCCCCGCTCGCCCGATCAAAGATCGGCCATTACTAAACATGATATATTGTCTTTGAAAACACATGTGCTCTTATTCCGGTTATTAACCTAGAATTACTATGTGATACGCACAACATACAAGTATAGACTGGATCGCCTAAGTTGGAAGAAAACATCTCATGTTTGTTTTTGAAAGCGGTTTTCTACTCGCAAGTAGGCTAAAATGTGGATTTTGCAACCCTCAAGTGGGCTTAGAAAACATGGTGATTTACCGCTCTCAAGTGGGCTTGAAAACTCGCAATCAATGAATCGTTCCAATTCAAGTGATCCAACCTTCACCCACAGGCATTCAGGCAATTGTATCACAGAAGCAGTTAGCCTCATGGCAAGCATGCTATCATGGCAGTCACTCACGCACATGCAAGGATGCTAAAGCATAAACACTTACCGAGTACTCCGAGCCAAAACTAAAAGCTATGTTAGAAATCAATGCATGATCCTAGCTATGTCAAGAATGCCTAATGCAACACATAAAAAATTCAACTAGGATAGGCTCGGCTATTCTGAAATGTCATATGAAATGCAACTTGTTATATGTATTCAAGCAGGAATTTGAAATACGATACAGTTAGTATGATGCGCCGAGCCCGGTGCATGCAAGACAGATGAATGGATGCAAACCTGTGAGCATAAGGATGCTAATTGAAACATGCCCTAAAACTAACCATCGTAAGCTGGTAAATAAAAGGAGAAAGAAATGGGGGTTGGAAGACATGCATCACACACACGCACACTTATTACAAAATTTGCACTCTCGACGGAGGGTCCGAATAAATAATACAAATCCAACTAGCTAACCTAAGCTAATGCTAATTGAAACATGCCCTAAAACTAACCATCGTAAGCTGGTAAATAAAAGGAGAAAGAAATGGGGGTTGGAAGACATGCATCACACACACGCACACTTATTACAAAATTTGCCCTCTCGACGGAGGTTCCGAATAAATAATACAAAACCAACTAGCTAACCTAAGCTAATCTGATTAAACTAGTTATTACACAACGAAATGAATAATAAGTTTCAGCTAATAATTATAGAACATTAACTAAGTAAGCAATCTAAATGTGCATACAAACTAAATGATTGTGGGCTGCGTTAGCTCTGCTTTGAATGACAACGGGCGCATGCATGCTTGAATTGGCTTGTTCGGAAATCCCTCGTGACGGCCCAACTCGCCTTTGTTTGCAATTGATCTCAGAAACTTGTACAAAGCTCCAGAGAGATGAAACTCCACCCTGGGAATCTGTGGGAAGGCTGCCGACCAGCTTATAGGCAGGGGACAACCACTACCGACCACCGTTTGTGGTGGAAACCAAAAAAGGTGGTCGGCCTGCCAGTAAATCTGGTCGGCCGACTAGTTTCCTCTCCTGGTTTCTGGTTTTCTGCAACAAAGGGAATGAGAGATGCACGGCAAAGTATTTGCAACACATGTGTGCACGACCACTCTCCCCATCGTTGCGTAAGCTCAAGGGAGTGTAGTCCTCGACTTTCGGGCCACCAATCACGCATTTCGATGCATGATGGCCGAGGAGCCGAATTGCACAACTCAATGTGAAATGAATGCAGATACAAGCACCTAAAGCCAACAACACCATCATGGGTAGTCAAGAATGTCGGTGACCCGGAATCGAGGCACGCTTCGTCACTTTGAGTACGAGACGTCCCTCGTTTCCCGTATTCGGACTAACTCCTATCCCAAACACAATGCAACAAACATGGCACGCACAAATGCAACTCTAGCATGCAATCCTAATGCAATGCGTGTTATAGGAGTATTGAGCTATGAAGGCCTCAACCATCTCCTCCCAATTCCTCTTGACAGAGTCCTCCAGTTTGGCATACCAAATAGCCGCTATACTCGACAGGGTCCGGCCAAACAAAGAAAGCTTTTGCAATCTGGAGAGGCCCATCAGCCTTAGTATATCTGAAAACAGCCGTAGATGCACCATAGGATCTCCAGACCCATCAAAGCGGTCTATGTGTGGCATCTTAAATTGGTCTGGTAGCATCACGGCCGAGTCGGTGTACCCATCCTCAATATCCGGAATGGACTTCACACCCTGAGACTTCTTGAACAGCTTTCCAAGCTTGCTCACTTTCAACATTGTGGGGTCCACCTCGAACTCAAAGGGAGAATCTGGTAGGTCGGTCTGCGCTTTGGATAGCTGGGGTAGGATTGGGGGCGGAGCCGGCCCTATTGGAATGTCCGTATCATTCTGGACGTTAACTGCCTCCCCGAGGATAGGAACTCTTGGTGGGGGAGGAGCCTGGTGTGAAGCAGATGCTCCGGTATGCTGCTGTAGCCTGATAATTACCTCTGCCTGTTTGGCCATGACCTCAGCCTGCTGTTTGGCAAATTCTTCTTGACGAGCAGCGTCCTGTTGCATGGTTTTCATACTGTCCTGGAGCTAACGCATCATCTCTTCCATTCCCGCCATACTGCCCTGATCTAACTGATCTATCGGTATATCTATCAATGTGGTAAAAGCAGATATCTCAAACCAACTGCACATAGGTGACATGGATAATGACTACTGATCCGAAGACTGTTGAGCTGATGATCTACGCCTGACTGATCTTTTTACCCTGCCTCTGGCGAAGGAACACTGATTTGCCCTTGAACTGAATCTCTGACCTGTCAAAGTCTATCAGCACAAGTCCAACGTACCGGAGGATATTGGAGCCTTCTGAAGCTATGGTTCCAAGACCACCCCTAGCAAAAGAGAAAACAGGCGGCATCTCAGCCTAATTTCATCGGAACAGATATGAGCAAAGCTGAATGACTGCACTCTCTACTGGATTCTACCCAAAATTCTTCCCCGTAAATTGATACCCACAGGTAAAACTGATTCTCCCAAACACTGCTGCCCTCAGGCCTGATACCCAGACTTGCAACTGATGCATGCATTCCTGTAGAGACGCAATCTAAAACCACATAGCAAGTGAGAGCTAAAATATTCCTATGTTGGGGTAGGGTTTCCCTATCCTATTTTGTCAAGAGCGAGGGTTTCACTACGCACGCAGCGGTTTCAAACAACCTACAATCGGGTAAGCAACCTGCCCTAGTTTGGAATGGTCACTACGGATTCCGATATCCACTAGGTCGAATGGTCAAAAATGGTGCCCCGGTAAAAATTGGGATTTGTGTTCCCATCGTGGCTGAGCCCGTAACCGGTCAACCTTATGGCACGCTTCTCAAAGCGAGCCTCCGACAAACTGTTCAGGAATTGAAGATGGAAAACACGGTGTCCTAGGCGCACCAATGCAAATGCAATGCAAAGAAACACATAAGTGTAACCAAAACAAGATATCATGAGTTCGAGTCAAGTTTTCTAAATCCCCAGCGGAGTCACCAGAAACTGTAGACGTCCCCGAACGTCCTGGGAAAATCCCATTTTGTCCATTGGGCTCACTACAGTTCGGACTCAATGTCACGGTTCTTAATCTGATCTTGCAAAGTGCAATGCGAGATTGATAAATCACCAAAGAGTCCGAATCCGGAAAATCATTTTCAAAATTTGATTTTTAGAAAGAAATGCCAAACATGGACTGCTTTGCCAGATACAGAGTCGCCACCTAAATATTTTATTTTTGGGAAATTTAGGAAACCCTGACTCGTGCCTAAAGCCATGTGTCCGTCATCACCAAAGTTGCCTCGGCTCGGGAACTTCGGTACGAGAGGGGAAGGTCATGAAATGAGCACCCCCGCTCGCCCGATCACAGATCGGCCACTACTAAACATGATATATTATTTTTGAAAACACATGTGCTCTTATTCTGGTTATTAACCTAGAATTACTATGTGATGCGCACAACATACAAGTATAGACTGGATCGCCTAAGTTGGAAGAAAACATCTCATGTTTGTTTTTGAAAGCGGTTTGCTACTCGCAAGTAGGCTAAAATGTGTATTTTGCCACCCTCATGTGGGCTTAGAAAACATGGTGATTTGCCACTCTCAAGTGGGCTTGAAAACTCGCAATCAATGAATCGTTCCAATTCAAGTGATCCAACCTTCACCCACAGGCATTCAGGCAATTGTATCACATAAGCAGTTGGCCTCATGGCAAGCATGTTATCATGGCAGTCACTCACGCACATGCAAGGATGTTAAAGCATAAACACTTAACGAGTACTCCGAGCCAAAACAAAAAGCTATGTTAGAAATCAATGCATGATCCTGGCTATGTCTAGAATGCCTAATGCAACACATACAGAATTCAACTAAGATAGGCTCGATTATTCTAAAATGTCATGTGAAATGCAACTTGATACATGTATTCAAGCAGGAATTTGAAATACGATACAGTTAGGATGATGCGCCGAGCCCAGTGCATGCAAGACAGATGAATGGATGCAAACATGTGAGCATAAGGATGCTAATTGAAACATGCCCTAAAACTAGCCATTGTAAGCTGGTAAATAAAAGGGAGAAAGAAATGGGGGTTGGAAGACATGCATCACACACACGCACACTTATTACAAAATTTGCCCTCTCGACGGAGGGTCCGAATAAATAATACAAAACCAACTAGCTAACCTAAGCTAATCTAATTAAACTAGTTATTACACAACGAAATGAATAATAAGTTTCAGCTAATTATTACACAACATTAACTAAGTAAGCAATCTAAATGTGCATACAAACTAAATGAATGTGGGCTTCCTTAGCTTTGCTTTGAATGACAAAGGGCGCATGCATGCTTGAATTGCCTTGTTAGGAAATCCCTCGCGACACCCCAACTCGCCTTTGTTTGCAATTGATCTCAGAAACTTGCACAAAGCTCCAGAGAGGTGAAACTCCACCCTGGGAATCTGTGGGAAGGCTGCCGACCAGCTTATAGGCATGGGAGACCAACTACAGACCACCTTTTGTGGTGGAAACCAAAAAAAGTGGTCCGCCAGCCAGTAAATCTGGTCGGCCGACCAGTTTCCTCTCCTGGTTTCTGGTTTTCTGCAACAAAGGGAAAGAAAGAGAGGGCAAAATATTTGCAACACATGTGTGCACGACCACTCTCCCCATCGTTGCATAAGCTCAAGGGGGTGTAGTCCTCGACCCTCGAGCCACCAATCACGCATTTCAACGCATGATGGGCGAGGAGCCGAATTGCACGACTCAATGTGAAATGAATGCACATACAAGCACCTAAAGCCAACAACTCCATCATGGGTAGTCAAGAATGTCAGTGACCCGGAATCGAGGCACGTTTCGTCACTTTGAGTATGAGACGTCCCTCGTTTCCCGTGTTCGGACGAACTCCCATCCCAAACACAGTGCAACAAACATGGCATGCACAAATGCAACTCTAGCATGCAATCCTAATGCAATGCGACTAAGTGATGCAAACATGCAAGGGATAACTTGCAAACATGCAACTAGCATACACAATGCTATAAGCTACATGGCAAGCACAATGCTTATGACACTAGCATACACAATGCACATGGAACTAATATACACAATGAGATGAAAAAGGCATGCACAATGCAATGATCGATCATGCGACAACGTGGCGTACTTAATGCTATGAACTACAATGGCATACTCGATGCAAAATGGGCTTAAACCAAAATGGATAGGCCTCAGCCACACCCAAATCAGTGGCCAAAGATGATGAAAACAAGGCTCCAAAACTCATGCAAACATGCCCAATGCAATGGCCCCAAGCCTAAGGCATAAAACAGAACTTTCCAAACGCATTGAAAATGATGAAATATGGAGTGCAAGGACACATGTTCCAACTCTGAAATGGCATACAAAATGACTCCAAATGATGTAAACAACTCACATAATGCATGTTGAATGGCTCAAGCACCGAAACTAGTGAAGTGTATTACACTATAGGTATGCAAGGCAATGCACAAATGGCCAAACCAACTCCAAACAGACCCTATGCAGGCCAGAATAGGGGCAAAAGTGAACTAAGATAATGGCTTGAAAAGCACAAAAATGAAGCTCATGCAATGGCTCACAAATGGGGTATAATGATGCAACGCTCAAGCATATTGAAAGAGTGACAAACATGAGAATATGGCCAAGAAATAAGCTCTGAAATAACATTCCTCATAATGCCAAAACATGCAAATACCTCAAGTTAAGCATGCAAGGGACCTCAAAAACTCAAAGCTAGGCAAGGCTATTACACTACAAGCATGCATGGAAAGTATCATTCGAGCAAGAGGCCTCAAAATAGAGCTAAGGAGGCCCAAAATATGAACAAAATTAGTTTGGATCAAGGCCAAAATATGCTAGAATAGAGGCCCAAAACATCATGCATTTCAAGCTAGTAAACATGATTTACATTACAAGCATATGAAGCATATGAGAGGCTACCAAACCAGCCAAAAATAGAATCATGGCATGCCAAATGATGGCCAAAAACCCACTGAGACATGACCAATACATGCAAGAATGAGGTGCTACTTTGACAAGCCATGAAAGGGATTATTATACACATGCAGGAGGCAAACACAAGGTGACCAAACCAGCCACAGACAGAGTCGAGGCAGGTCCCAAAAGTCACCAAAAAGGGCCTGAACCATGCCTTGGAAGTATGAAAGTATGTGCTCCTTTGAAAGGCCAAAAATGCAAACAAACAAGGCTAAAAGAGAGAGGGGTCGCCCCTCTCTGATTTAGGCCCTCAAAACTACATGTCAACCACTAAAAATCCTTTGGATTTCAGTGGCTCAAAGGCCAAGCAAAGATCAACACAAAAGTCTCATGGCATGGGACCAAACAAGGCTAAATAGAGCAAGCAGGAGGATGGATGACCCTCAACACCAAAAGAGCCTTAAACAAACATGAAAAACACTTAAATGTGAAGCTTTTTTCAGTTGACAACAAAGCCTAAATATGCATGCAAGTATGGCTAAGAGAATGATCAAGATAGAGCTTAAAAAGAGGGAAAAGGAGTTACCCTTGAAGCTCAGCAAAACCAGCAAGTTTTGGGACCAAAAACCAACTCTTTAACCTCTGAAAATACCCCCCAAGAACCTCAGATCAATGGTGGAGGAGTATGGCTATGAGGTGTGGTGCAATAGGTAAAGAACAATACACACTTTGAGCCAAAATATAGAGATATAGAGAGAGATATGTATTTTGCCGTCAACAAAATTCTCCACCTGTGCAAAGGACAGGGAGGGCCTCTCTTATAGAGGTTTGAAGCTAAAGATTCCTCAAGAAGCTAAAAGCTTGGATGCAAATCCTCCATACACGTGTATGGAGGATACAGTCTGTGCCTTCTAGTTGACATAGCTGGCATCCACACAATCTAACAAAACAGGAGGAAACCAGCCGACCAGAAAAGGTGGTCGGCCGACCACTTTCCCTGGTCGGCTGACCAGGGCACATGGTCTCCCAGATAAAAAGTGGTCGGCTAAGGGTATTGGTGGTCTCCACACTAAAAGCAAGCCCAAGGTGTGGTGGAAGACCAGTAAATGTGGCCCAAATATCAAGAAAACTAGTTTCTCAACAAGAAAATTGATTGGCGGGAAAAAGTGGTCTCCAAGCAGAAAAGGTGGTCTCCCACCCTTGTACCACCTCCCAAACAAGGAAAACAAGGTTCATGCCAAAAATGAACCAACACGGATGCAAAACGAGAGTTCAGGAGGCAAAGCGCACGGCCGGGTCCCTCAAAAACTGGCTATTGAGCACCGAAAGTGGCGTGCGACCACAAAAGTGGTCTCCCGGGCCAAAGTGTCCCTCTAGGGAGAGGAATCAAGGTGTGGTTCAAAAACCAAGCCAAACGGAGAATGTTAAGCGGTCCTGAGCCGAGGCGCGCGGCCGACGGCTCCGAAAATCGAAAACTAGTCTCCAAACGGGAACAGTGGCCTACGACCAGGAAAAGTAGCCCATGGCCACTGAGAGGTGGTCTACAAGACCTCTCCCTCCCTCCGGGAAGAGAAAACAAGACCTGGTCAAGCAGAACATGCACCATCACCTAGCGCTCAATCGATGACGTCTGAGTCTTAAGGTCGGTCAAAAATGGGGTGTCTATAGAAAGCTTCTGTAATCTGGATAGGCCCATCAGCCTTAGGATATCTGAAACACAACCGTAGATGCACCATGGGATCCCCAGACCCGTCGAATCGTTCAATAAATGGCATCTTAAACCGGTCCGGCAAAGTCACGGCCGAGTCGGTGTATCCATCCTTTATATCTGGAATGGATTTCATGCCTTCAGCCTTCTTAAAAAGATTTTCTAGCTTGCTCACCTTTAGTGCTATTGGAACCACCTCGAACTCAAACGGTGAATCCACTAGATTGGTAGGCACTTTGGATAGCTGAGGTAGGATTGGGGGCGGAGCTGGCCCCGTTGGGATATCCGTATTTTCCTGGACATTTCCTGTCCTCCCAGGCGTTGGAACTCCTGGCGGGGGAGGAGCTGGGTGTGAAGCAGATGCTCCGGTTTGCTGCTGTAGCCTGGCAATTAACTCTGCCTGTTGGGTCACTACTTCTGCTTGGCAGGCGGCATCCCACTGCTTGTTTTGCATAGTCTCCTGGAGCTGATACATCATTTCTTCCATTTCGACTGTAAAGTGTGGATCTGACTGAACCGGTGTATGTTCCCTCTTTGTGGGAGAAACAGAACTCTGATCCCTACTGTATTCAGGTGGGGTAGACATAGCCCTCTGAACTGACTGCTGAACTGATATCCTCTGCCTAACTGCCCTTCGTCTAATAACCGGGGGTAATGGATGGAACATTGGTTGTCTGTCTATCAGATCCTCAGATCAATGAAGTCTTCGACCTCTAACCTAGAGTGCTCGGGGAATATCTTCCTGGTCGGATGCAATTGTGCTAAACTACCTTGCAAAAAGATAAATAAAGCATAATAAGGAAATAAACAACCAGAAAAAAATGGACAGCATAGCGGCTTAAATAAACACAACACACAGTTGATATTTGTAAGCTGAACACACTGTTTTCAAACACTGATTGCTGTTGCCCAAATAGCTTCCCCAAATCTAGTACCCAAAGGTAAAACTGATCCTTCAAATGCTGATACTGATGCCCGCAGGCCTGATATCCGGACTTGTAAACTGATAGATTCATTCCCTGTAGAGGCACACTCTAAAAGCACATAGAAAGCAAATGAGAGCCAATACACCCCTATGGTGGGGTAGGGTTTCCCTGTCCTATTTTGTCAAGAGCTAGGGTTTCACTATGCATGCAGCTGTTTCAAACAACCTATAATCGGATAAGTAACCTGTCCTAGCTTGGAATAGTCACTATGGATTCTGATATGCAATAGGTCGAATGGTCAAAAAGGGTGCCTCGGTAAGAACCGAGGTTTGTGTTCCCATCGTGGCGGAGCCCGTAACCGGTCAACCTTATGGTTTGCAGCCTCAGGCAAACCGTCCAGGAATGGTAGACGGCGAACACAGTGTCCTAGGCGCACCAATGCAAATGCAATGCAAAGAAACACATAAGTGTAATCAAAACAAGATATCATGAGTTCGAGTCAAGTTCTCTAACTCCCCAGCAGAGTCGCCAGAAACTGTAGACCGCCTCGAGAACTCTCCAAGCTCCGTGCGTGAGGGCGTGGAATTTGGTTTGCTCTCTAGCTACTACAAGTTCGGACCCAATGTCACGGTTCTTAATCGAATCTCACAAAGTGCAATGTGAGACCGATAAATCACCAAAGAGTTCAAATCCGGCAAATCGTTTTGAAAAACTGATTTTTAATAAAGAAGTGCCAAACATGGACTGCTTTGCCAGATATAGAGTCGCCACCTAAATATTTTATTTTGGGAGATTTAGGAAACCCTGACTCGTGCCTAAGGCCAGGTGTCCGTCATCACCAAAGTTGCCTCGGCTCGGAAACTTGGGTACGAGAGGGGAAGGTCATGCAATGAGAACCCCTACTCGCCAGATCAAAGATCGGCCTTTACTAACATGATATTTTGTTTTTGAAAACACATGCGTTCTTATTCTGGTTATTAACCTAGAATTACTACGTGATGCGCACAACATACAAGTATAGACTAGATCGCCTAAGTTGGAACAAAACATTGCATGTTCATTTGAAAACGGTTTAAAGTTTGCTACTCGCAAGTAGGCTAAATCGAGGATTTGATGAATTGTTCCAATTCAAATAATCCAACATTCACCCACAGGCATTCCGGTAGTTAATCAACTAAGCAGTTAGCCTCATGGAAAGCATGATTTCATGGCAATCAATAACACACATGCAGTATGCTAAAGCGTAAACACTCATAGTGTACTCTAAGCCAAAACAGAGAACTAGTTAGAAATCATGTATGATCCCAGTTCATGTTGGGATGGCTCATGCAACACATGCAAAAATGTATCTAAAATAGGCTCGGCTATTCTAAGATGACATATGAAATGTAACTTGGTACATGTATTCAAATTTGAATTGAAATACAATACAGTTTGCATGATGCGCCGAGCCCGGTGCATGCAAAACAGATGAATGAATGCACGCTTGCAAGCATAAGATATGCTAATCGAAACATGCCCTAAAACTAACCATCAAAAGCAGGTAAGTAAAAGGGAGAAATAAATGGGGGTTGGAAGGCATGCATCACACACACGCACGCTTATTACAACAATACGCCCTCTCGCAGGAGGGTACGAATAAGAAGCTAACTAGCTAATCTAATCTAATTAAACTAATTATTACAAAACAGAACTAATTAACTAATCCTAGTTAACGAATTATTACAAAGCAAGCTAATTAACTAACAAGTTAACTAGCTAGTTATTACAATACAAATAAGCAGCTAAACGCATTAACTACTTAGGTACAGAACCAAAGCATAAATTAGCTAAGCAAATTAGCTAAGTGAAATAGTAAAGTAAGGTCCTTAGAGGGAGAAGAGTGCATGCATGCCCGGTCGCCTCGTTCGGAAATCCGACGTGCTGCCCCAATTTGCCTCTGTTTACAATTGTTCTCAGAACCTTGCACCAAGCTCCAGAAAGCTTCCAACTCACCTTGGAGACCTGTGGGAGGGTGGCCGACCACCTATCTTTGCTGTGAACCAGAAAAAGTGGTCGGCCAGCTAGTTTTTCTGGCTGGCCAACCAGTTGTTGCTGCCAAACTCCAGTTTTTTGCAATAGAGTGTAAGAAAGGGCATGACAATGTATTTGCAAGATATGTGTGCACAACCACCCTCCCTATCATTTCATAAGCTCAAGGGAGTGTAGTTCTCGACCCTCGGGTCACCAATCATGCATCTCGATGCATGATGGCCAAGAAGCCAAATTGCACAATTCAATGTAAAATGAATGCACAATTAAACACATAAAGCCTAGAACTCTATCATGTATGATCAAGAGCGTCAGCGACCGAGAATTGAGGCACGCTTTATCTCTTCAAGTATGAAACATCCCTCGTTTCTCGTGTTTGGACTAACACTTAATCCAAACAACAATGCAAAACAAGTATGTTAAACACAATGTAAGGCATGTAACTCAATGTAATGCAACATTAGCATGCAAACAAGCAATGCAACTCAAGCATGGAAACAATCATGCAAGGGACTAGCATGCAACAACATGCAATGCAATATGATCAAACTACCAATGCAAAGGGGGCATGCATACTCAATGCAAAGCAACCTAAGCATGCGAAGCAATATGGCATACACAATGCTAAGAACAACATGGCATACTCAATGCAATGTAACATGGCATATTCAATGCTAAATGGACTTAAACTGAATATGGATAGACCTCAGCCATACCAAAACAGTGGCTATAATGATGAAACCAAGGCATGAAGATCAAGACAAAACATGCACAATGCAATGGCCCATAAACTAGGCCTAAGAGCACAACTCTCAAGAGTGCTCAAGAAGTGAAAAGTGTAGAAGTGTAACAACACTATGAGCACTGAAATTAAGTAAGAAATGATGCCAAATCATTCAAACAAAGCAAGTAAAGCATGCGAGGGTCCTTAAGGCATAAAGCTAGCAAAGAGGACTACGAAGGGGGCATGCAATACATGGCACAAATGCATGAACCCACCATGGACAAAGCTAAAATAGGTCAAAACAAAGTCCAAAACATGCTAAGATGAGGGCTCAAAGGCCTAGGCAAGATGGCATACATGCTAGGCCACAAACAAGGCAACAATGCATAACACTCAAAGGCATTTAAAGAGTGAATGAAGTAGGAACATGGCAGTCCTATAAGCTCTGAAATATCATGTTGAATGATGCCAAATCATTTACACAACACAAATGAAGTATGCTATGAAGCTCAAAGCTTGAAACTAGCATATGTACTTGTACTATAGCTATGCAAAACATGAAACATATGACCAAGGCAACCCAAAAAAGTCCTAGAATATGTCAAAATGAGTCTAAAACATGTATGGAAGGAAGCCAAAATAAGCTAGCATGAAGGGCATAAGACATGATGCATACAAGGCCAAAATGGAGGATTACACTACACCTATTAGGGCCAAGCATGAGATGGCCTCGCCAACAAAAATCAGAGTTATTTCATGGAAAAACAACCCTAAATACACACTGAAATGATAGCTCACGAGCTTAGGCATGATGGCATACGCAATGACCCATGCTTAAGGCATAAAGGACCAACCCTCCAACGCATTGAATAAGTGAGAGATGTGAGTGCTAGACCATGAAACATGGACTGAAATCACATAACAAATGATGCCAAATCATTCAAATAGGCCAAGCAACGCATGCTAGTGGACTCGATACACAAAGCTAACAAGCTAGAATGCACTATGGCTATACAAAGCAATGCATGCATGGCCAAAACAACAAAAATCAGAGCTAGAACATGCTAAAACATGGACAAAAGCTTCTTAGAGTTAAGCCAAAATCATGCTAGAATGACATGTTAAAGCATGATACACATTAGGCTAATTCATGGAATTGCACTACAAGTGCATGGAGCATGCATAGGGCCGTTAAACCAAACCTTAACAGGGGTATATCATGGCAAAACAACACCAAGAACATGCTGAAATGGACTCAAAACAAGCTAGAATGACATGCTACTTCAAGAAGCATGCAAGACTAGTTTATGAGGATTACACTACAAGTGTATTATCCATACAAGGGATGATCAATACAACCAAAAACAGTGGCATGCCATCTTAAAATAACCCCAAATACATGCTAAGAATAAGCCAACACAAGCTTAATAAACATGCTCAAACATGAGGCATATGAAGCAAGTATTCAAAACACAAGGAAAGGGGATGACCCTCTCCTATTTGGGACCCCAAAACCACTTTTCCACCACTGAAAATCCTCTGGATGTCAGTGGTAGAAAGGTCATGCAAAGGCTAGAACAAGAGCCAAAAGGGATGGCTCAAAACAAGGCCTAACAAGGCCTAAGAGGGGGTGGACCACCCCCAATAAAAAAAATGACCTCAAACAAACATTTGAAGCCTGCAAAAATAGAACTTTTTTTCGTAGGAAGTTAACCTCAAATTAGCATGCAAACAGGTCTAAAAGCCTAAGCAAAAATAGGGGTTTTAAAGGTTAGAAGCTCACCCTTGATGAACACCTTCAAAACCACAACTCCAATAGGTTTTCCAAGCTCAAACCAATCCAACGACACCAAAACCAGCTCCTAAGCACCTCAGCAACAAAAGGATGGCGTTTGAGTGTGTGTTTGTGTGTTAAAGTGTGATAAAACTACACTTTTGAAGCACAAATATGAAGTAAAGGGCAAAATAGATACAAGGGTGTATCTATAACTCTCAAGGCAATTTTTGTAAACCTAGAGGAGGGAGGAAGAGGTTCTCTTATATAGATAACAAAAGTGTAAGCTTGTTGGACAAGCTTAGGGTCCAAGGCCATCCCTCCATACACGTGTACGGAGGATGGTTTTAGTGACTTCCAGTTGTGCTAGCTGGAAGAAAATATCTCCAGGAATGAGTTGGAAAGTGGTTGACCAGTTGAAGTGGTCGACCAGAAGAAAAAGTGGCTGGCCGCTGTGCAAAGGTGGCCTACACATTGAAAGCAAGGTGGTGGTGTGGTGGCCGACCAGAAAATGTGGCCCAAAGACCAAGAAAACCAGTTAGCCGACTAAAAAACTGGCTGGCGGGGAGAAAAGTGGTTTGCGGGAGAAAAACTGGTCTCCTACCCTTGTACCACCTTCCAAACAAGGAAAACAAGGTTTGTACCAAAAACAAACCAAAAAGGATGCAAGATGAATGTTCGGGAGGCAAAGGGGGCGGCCGGAAGCCTCGAAAACTAGTCTATGGGCACCAAAAGTGGTCTACGATCACAAAAGTGGTCTCCCGGACCATAGTGTCCCTCTAGGCAGAGGCAACAAGGCATGGTTCAAAAACCAAGCCAAACGGAGAACGTTAAGCGGTCTCGAGACAAGGTGCGCGACCGAGGGCTTCGAAAATCGAAAATTAATCTCCAAGCGAGAAAAGTGGTCTACAACCATGAAAAGTGGTTTACGACCACAAAGAGATGGTCCACAGACCTCCTTCCCCTCTAGGGAAGAGAAACAAGGCTTGGTCCACAAACCGATCCAAAGCACAAAGAGTTCAGGGGCCTAGAGGCAAGGCACTCAGCCGAAAATCCCGAAACCTCAGAACGAGCACAACATGCACAATCACCGAGTGCTCAATCGATGACACCTGAGTCTTAAGGTCGGTCAAAAATGGGGTGTCTACAGTTGCCTCTCTTTGACAGAACTCGAAAGTCAAGAAGTGATGGGAGTGAATGTCAAAGCCGAGAGACAACCCATTTTTGACAAGGCCGAAGACTTAGACAAACATGCAAGAAAACAAAGAGATGCGCCCGCAGGCAGGGGCAAGATGCAAATGACATGCACAAAGCCGAGCATAACTTATGATCATGCAAAGAAATTTGTAATGAAGCAATTATGCAAAATAAATGCAACAGTTTAAGCAAGCGAATACAAACCAAACTACATTACATGCAGAAGGGATGTAAAAAAATTATGGAATCGTACATACGATATCGTCTGGTCGTGCCAGCTTCAAATGAACCGTACATGCAATATCGTGCCTACATAAGAAAGAAACTTAACAGGTACAATATAGTTAGAAACACATATCCCACGTTACAACATGATACAATTCCAATGCGAGATAAACGCGTGCATACACAATGCCGATGGAAAGGTGCATAGCAATGCAAGTGAAAAGTGCATGACAACGCAAGCAAAGTATGGGTGCATAACAAAGCAACCAAAGTGCGCATAACAATGAGAGTAAAACATGCGCGACAACGCAAGTAGAGTGCATAACAATGCAACGAGTAGTGTGCATAACAATGCGACGAGTGGAAGGGGAGTATAACAATGCAAGTGAAGTGTGCGTGACAACGTAGGTGAAATGCATAACAATGCCAGTGGAATGTGCATAACAATGCGAACAAAATGTGCATGACAACGCAAGTAGAAGGTGCATAACAATGCGAGTGAAACTTGCACGACAACGCAAGTAGAGTGCATAACAATGCAACGAGTAGTGTGCATAACAATGCGAGGGAAGTGAGCATAACAATGCGAGAGAAATGAGTATGACAAATGCATTTTAGTGCAACTTCAAAAGCATGTTTGAAACAAAAAAAGCCGATTAAAGAAGCATAAGCCTTAACGAGATTAATTTAACTGGAACCCCCGATTTACCTCTCGGAGCGGTCATAACGTACTCAAAAAGGATACACCATACTCTTTGACGAGTAATGATGAGCCACGCATCGCAGACTTGAGTTAAACTTCCCGTGAGGACAATTTCGTGCCGAAAAGTGTACTTTTCTTGCACTTTGTCGAGAGCCGAGGACTCCAATCATCACCAAAATACACAGAGAGAACAATGGAGCCCTGAGGATCATCTAGGAAGGTGACCAACCACCTAGAACAATGGCCGACCAGTTGTTGACCGCCAAAGTGGTCGACCAGCTAGAAAAACTGGTCGGCCGACCAGTTTATGAAAATAGGGGTAGTTTTGTCTTTTCATGCTCGGTTCTTTAAGAACACAACTCCAAAACACTTTGTATCACACCTCCAAGGCCAAAATACATTTCTCTTCCTCCCTAGGCCCTTTTTCCTCTCAGATCTGCACTTTATACGCATTTTCCAATGCCCCACGTGAAGTTGTTTCACAAAAACTTTCGATTCTCTTCGTTTTGAACCGATTAGAATTTGTTTTCGGAGCTTCTTTCTCCATTTTCACCACTTGAGGTATGTTTGTCTCAAAGTTTGGGGCCTTTTCCTGGGTGTTCACTTTTTCTCTTCTTGAGAGTTGACTTTTGTTGACTTTTTGCAATTTTGGATCATTTCGCTCAATTTTGCGTCTTTTTTCAGATGGCTGGTCACATGTGCCACGGCGGAGGTTCCCCACGGGTAGAGGATGAGCCCGACATTATGCCGTTGCCGCCGAGGATACGGCCTTTCGACCCGGAGGAGTACTACCCACAGGAGCACATCCTTCCTCCTAGCACCTTTCACCATTTTATAGATTTCGCGCCTCGAGCACCCGCCGACCTACTACTATGGGAGCCAGAGCTTCATCTATCTCACCACGCGCGAGAGGTATGTACTCCATTTTTGTATTTTCTGTGATACATTCTGCATTTCTTGCACACTTCATGCTTTGGCTATGCATTTCATCTGCTCGTTCTGAACACATTTTCGTGCATAGTACTTCTTCTCATTCTTGAACACAACTTGCACACAGCATCCAGTTCGTTTGGGCACACAGCTTTCAACATAACACTTTGCTTACTTGGCACACAGCTCACGACCCAAAAGTTAGTTCACTTTGCACGTAGCTCAAAACTTTGTTCACTTTGCACGCAGCTCTTAACACAAAACTTTGTTCACTTTGCACGCAGCACTTTTAGGCACACAGCTCATTTGGGCACACAACTCATTTTGGGCACATGGCTCATTTGGGCACACGGCTCATTTGGGCACACATCTCATTTGGGTAAACAACTCATTTTGGGCACAAAACTCATTTGGGCACACAGCTCATTTTGGACACATGGCTCATTTGGGCATACAGCTCATTTTGGGCACACGACTCATTCGGGCACGCAGTTCATAACGCAGTTTTTGCTCAATCTAACACACAGTTCATAATGCAGTTTTTGCTCAATCTGAACACACAGTTCATAACATAGTTTTGGGTTTAATTTGTACGCAGCTCATAACATAGTACACTGTTCAATCTGAACACACAGTTCATAACACAATATTCGGTTTAGTTGGCACACAACTTATAACACTGCTCAATCTGAACACACAGTTCATAACACAGCATTCTGTTTAATTTGCACACGGCTCATAACACTGCTCAATCTGAACACATAGTTCATAACACAACATTCTTTTTAATTATGCATACGGCTCATAACACTGCTCAATCTGAGCACACAGTTCATAACACAACATTCTTTTTAATTCTGCACACGGCTCATAACACTGCTCACTCTGAACACATGGCTCATAACACAACATTCTTTTTATTTTGCTCACGGCTCATAACACTGCTCAGTCTGAACACACAGTTCATAACACAACATTCTGTTTATTTTGAAACTGATTACATCTGTTCATTCTACCTGCAGGTATCTTCCCGTTTCACACGGGGTTACGGGTCTATCATTGCGAGGGAGTGGTACATGGAGCTCCCAGATCCTATTCGACACATTGTGGATGAGACAGGGTTTGCCCCATTCTGTGCAGGGTTGTCGCGTCATCCAGCGAGCAGGACCTTTTTAGGTGCATTAGTAGAGAGATGGTGGGACACCACAAATTCTTTCCATTTCTCAGCCACTGGGGACATGACGATGACCCCGTACGACTTCTCCATGCTGACAGGCCTTGACGTGGCAGGCCGGCCGGTCCCATACGATGTCGATATGGTTGAGTGGGAGGCAGCTTGGACCTATTTGCTTGGAGCCCATCCGCCGTCCGATAGATCATTAGGCAGAGTTAGGTATACCTGGTTCCTCGAGCAGTATAGGAGGACTATGCCTGAGACTTATGAGGCCATACAGCAGTATGCCCGGAGATTTTTGATGTTCCTCCTCGGGACCACACTGTTCTCCGACAGGGGGAACACTGTCGGGCTGCATCTGTTGAGTGCTGTGGTAGACCTATCACAAGTCCGACACTTCGACTGGGGCGGCGCTGGCCTCGCTACCCTTTACTGCTACATGAGCGTGACCTCCTGCGAGCGAGGGACCACAGTAGGTGGCTACTGGTGAGCCTGGGAGGTACATTCTATCCTCTTGATTTACATTTCTGCTTTTCACTATTTGTACACTACATACTCCACACAACATTCTGCACTCAACACTTTACATTTTTTGATTATTCTGTACACTACACACAACATTTTGCACTCAGCATATTCTGTATTCTGACAACCACTGCACATTACACAAAGCATTCTGCACTCAGCATATTCTGTGTTCTGACAACCACTGTCTTGCCTTTTCACAACTGCGGGTTTATGCCTACTTCCCGACACTCGCTCCCGAGCTAGAGGTCATGGCACCTCTCGAGATCCTTTACTCAAGCAGATTTGAGGGTAAGTACCGGCCCAGGCCCCGGGAGACTCTGCCATACCTTAGACAGTTTTTCGACACAGTGCGGGCGACCGAGGTAAACCAGAACTCTCAGTTCTTCATGCTTTCAGCTTTGATTGATCTTGCATATTTATGACATCTAATCAGTTTATGCACTTGCCATCCGCAGATCACTTGGTAGCCATGGATAGCCATATCAGGATATGCTCGGTTCTAGTTCGTTGGGGCATGGGGTGCCTCCCGATACAGGGTTCTGTTTAAGTTACCAACCGGTAGAGCCTGGTTTCTCGGGGATCGCTTCATGGGTCAGACGATGGGTAATGCCGAGCAAGAGGTCCCCTCAGCGCCTCCAGTGGACATGCGGTCCACAGAGAAAGTCACTCCCCAGGAGGTTGATGACCTTATGTTGGGTTCTGATGCAGTCCTTTTCCTAGAGGAGGGGGAGTACACAACATACCGCTATACATATTTGATGCCCCCATTGACAGGTGTCCGTACCCCCACGAGGAGTGCTGCTGACGTTCCGTCATCGAGTCGCGCTTGAGCTACATATATCCCTTCCACTAGCAGGGCTAGCACATCGAGGGGCAGGAGTAGGGGGATGCCTCAACTTGCCAGTATGCTGGGTGGCCAGATCTTCTGACCGAGCTGACAGGCTGGGAGTATGGGGTGTCTTACCAGATTCCACTGGAGCCTCAATTTCTCGATCATCGATATGTCAGCGATCTTGAGTCACCACCGGTATACTCCATAGTTTTCATTTATCACTCAGATATTTAGACATTCACTCGTTCACTGATGACTTGAACTTGTATCTGCAGCCTCCTAGAGAGTACACTGAGGGGTTGCTCGGAGTGGTGGCCTCACTCGAGAGGATGGTGTTGCGGAGGGAGACACTGCTGCACTCCTACAGTATCCCTGTATTTTCCAGTTTCTTTTGCATTTATCATACTTCTGATGACATACGAAAAACTGAACATTGCATGTGTAGAGCACATCTGTCACAACACATTCACACTCTATATCTGCATGCACTCATTCTATGCACCATTCTTGCTTCCTATATACATACTTTGGCTGATGCATTCAAACTATCTTTTTAGGTCGCACCTGTACTGCCCGGGCCATCTAGGCTTTCTTAAGTAGCTAGGAGAGGGGCCTCGACTCGCGGCCGTAGAGCACTTGTCAGATAGGAGGAGGAGTCCAGCGAGGAGGAGGAGTCAGCGCATCCACAGTTAGAGACATCTGCAGGCAGGGATGATGATTCTGATTCCGGTTCTGAGGATGGAGGTGACGCTGAGGAGGATTCTGAGGATGGCAGCTCCGATTCAGATAGTGGTGGCGCAGAGGCTGCTCACCCGAACAGGGCGAAGAGGGCGTCTCGGTCTTGAGTTTGATAGCACTGATGCAGATGCTCCTGCTTTATTTTTCTTTTTACAGGAAGTTGTAGCACATTGTATAGCTTAGGCAGTGTTATTTTCTTTGAAACGTGTACCCTTTTGTAAGATGTTGTAAAAAAAAGAGGAAACATGATGGAATGAAAACGGCTTTTTGTTCAAAAAGTGTTGTATTTGTATTCTAAGCATCGCATCACACCATTTTGCACAAAAATGTAATTGAATGGAAATTGAACATCGTGTATTGCCAAGTCAGGTAGTGAACTAACACAACAAACTAAACAACTCAACTCAACTCAACAAACAATAACAAGACCTTAACAAGTTTACAACTCGATAGGTGAAGAGTAACAACTCAATAAACAAATGAGCAACAACTCGATAAGCAAAACTTAACAACTCGATAAGCAAGACTTAACAACTCGATAAGCAAATGCGTTTTGGACAAACTAAGCAACAGAATGTATCCGAAACAGAGGTAAACTCAGACCTTTCGTACTCTCAGCACACAGGAAAGGTAGAGACTCTCTTCTGGAGACAAGAAAAAGCTGCAGACCACCATTTTGCTCATAGCCGACCACCATAGGAGCCTGTCAACCAGTTTTTTTGTTCTGCATACCAGAAAAAGTAGCTGGCCGACCAGAAAAACTGGCTGGCTGACTAGAAAAAGTGGTCGGCCGACCAGTTGGCCTGGGGACCTCCAGTTTTGTGACACTTGTCCTCCAAACAGTGCCTTGTCCTTCATAAAGGTTCCAGCTCTGTGGTTCCCTCATTCTAACTCAGTTTTGCACCAAAATAGAGACGTTTCTCATCCAAAATCTCACAAATTGGATTGCTACCTTGGATGGCTCGGAAAAGGTAAATTTTCGGGGCTTAGGCATAAATGCACTATTCACGCTGAGTCGCACCCTGCTGCATCTTCCGTTTCTTCATGCCGCGGCAAGGTTTTGGAATCCAGTAACACACGTCTTTAGCTTTGGCGAACAAGAGGTATGTCCCACATTGGAAGACTTCCAAGCTTTAATGGAATCCGAATGCGAGGAAGAGATTTTGCCGCAATTCTACTTTGGCCACATCCAAGCCTTAGGACGGATGTGTGGGCTCACTATGCATGATGCTCGGTCTTTGATCCACGACGGAGAGTTGGACATTCCCAGCTTGGTTCATCAGTTTTCTGATGATGGTGACCGCGGCAATCATCACTAGCGGGATTTTCGGTGACATGCGCTTTGCTTGTGCATGTTATCTCATTTCTTGCTTGCCTCAAGCTCCAGAGGGTCTAGCGTCCATTTGATTGAGGTTGCCAAGGGCTTGAAAGACGGCAAGAGTTGTATCACCATGACACTAGTTGAGACGTTGATGGGTTTGGATACTTTCCATAGCCAGGAGATGACTAGATTCGCGGGGAGTCCACTACAGCTGCAGGTAATGTTTCCCACCCGATCTCACATATGTTTATCACATCACTCGGCCCTCAGGCTTGGTTTTTCTCTCAAAACCCTTTTTCTCTCCACGTACACCTCTCTATTTTTTAATCTCTCATTTTTTATCCCTCCCCAGATGTGGTTGATGGACAAGTTGAAGGTTGTGGACTCATGCACCGAATATTCAGCTTGCGGCTATTTCTTCCGGCGACGTCTAGTCGATGCCCTTGATGAGGGTTGGTGGTGCGACTGGATGTGCAGTTTGTTTGCAGACTGCATTGCTTGGCGCTGCCTTTTGCTCAATCTGCCGGCGATGAGTTATAGCATGTCTCACCAGCCCGAAATTCAGTTGATCAGCCTGACACACTGTGTCTTTTACTTTCCGTTCCGATTTCGGCGCTAGTTTGGACATGATCAGACTTGCCCAGCAGAGGGGATAGAGTACCTTGATGCATTTCCCGTCCGAGGCACGCAGCTAGCTCGGTATGCCGCAACATGGAGGACTAGAGAGCTTCTGGCCCCCGCTCCCACTTTCAGTTGGACCACCGTCTCTGATGAATGCATAGCTTGGCTTGATGAGGAGGCGCAGATCGGGCCTACTTTGATATCAGAGGCTTCGACCAGCTCTGGGAGGAGGCGCAGGAACACCTGACTTAACTATGCCTCGAATTTATTCCTTTATCAGTACTTTCAAGTTTTTTTTATGAATGTAATAAAAAGAAACTTCAATTTGTATTCAAGAGTAGGAGAACTCTGTACTGAAATCAATGAAGTTGAAGGTTGTGGGTACTGAAAATTTTCCGTTTGGTCCAAAAATGGTCGAAGTTGTAAAAAGATTAATTTGAGCAAAATCAACTTTTATTAAAACTTTTCAAAACCATTTTCGATATGGATCAGAACTGGACACGCCTGAGATCTATCACTGAGATGTACATCCCCGGATTCCAGCAACTGGAAAGTTGCCCCTGGTCTGAATAGCACTGTATTGGAGATCACAACCAAGCTCTTGGATGCAGAATAGACAAAAATGACCAACATGATCACACGGACAAAGTTGATCGGGAAAGTGTTTATGGCTGGACTTCAGGATGAAGTTGCCTACGTATCCCAAAGATGGGAATCAAGCCTTACGTAGTTCGGCTCAGGTTCACTCATGTATTGACACTCTCCTTTTGCGCTCTAACTTTTGCCAAGGCTGCCCTTTCTGGGTTTTCAACCTTGCGAGCTCATTTTTTATAATTTCAAAAATTTCATGCTCTAACTTTTGCCTAGGTCGCCTTTTCGGGTTTTCGGCCTAGCAAGCCACTCAGGGATAATATTTCTTCAACTTGTCCATGTTGATCGGCTGGGAGAACTCTAGGCTATCTAGGTCTATCAGAACGATAGCTCCACCCGACTAGATAGACTTGATGATGTAAGGGCCAGTCCAATTGGGTCTTAACTTGCCCCTAGGGTCGTGAATGGGAGTTCGGTTGTCTTTGAGCACTAAATCCCCTTCTTTCAAATTCCTGGACTTAACCTTCTTGCTGAAAGCCCTAGCAATTCTTCGTTGATAATCCTGAACATGATACAGTGCTTTCAGTCTTCTTTCATCAAACAGCATGAGTTCTTCGAACCTGTTTTGTTGCCAATCTGCCTCAGCTATCTGACACTCAGCCAATACCTGCAATGACCGAACCTCAACTTCGATAGGCAGAACAACCTTCATCCTATAAACCAAGGAATATAGAGCCGCTCCAGTAGAAGTTTGAATTGAAGTCCGGTAACCCCACATAGCAAATGACAGCTTATTTGGCCAGTCCCAGTAGGTTTCCACCATCTTCTACAGAATGTGCTTGATGTTCTTGTTGGTGGCCTTAACTGCTCCGTTGGTCTGAGGCCGATATGTAGATGACTTATCAAAAGCCACGTTGTATTACTCCAACAAGTGGATCACCTCCTTCTTGAAGTGGGAACCATTATTTGAAATGATCTCGTTCGGGACCCCGTAGTGATAGATGATGTTGTTCCTGATGAACTTAGCAACATGCGATGCCTTCAACACCACGTAAGATTGGGCCTCAACCCACTTTGTGAAGTAGTCTATCGTTACCAGAATGAACTCATGCCCGTTGGACCCCTTTGGACTGACAGCTCCAATTACATCAATCCCCCAAACTGAAAACGGCCATGGTGAAATCATGTTGTATAGCTTCAACGGCAGAATGTTCATGCGGTTCGCATGGATCTGACATTTGTGGCATCGCCGGAAAAAGCCAATACAATCCTCCTCTATGGTGGACCAGTAATAACCCTATCTAAGGATCTTCCGGGCCAGCATCACCCCGTTTATGTGCGCTCCACACTCTCATCCATGGATGGCCTCCATCAGGCGCTTAGATTCTTCAGCATCAACACACAGCTTATGTATCCCGAGATGACCTCTCTTGTATGGTTTACCCCTGCAGACGATGAACTGAGCAGCCATTCTTCTAATTGCCCTCTTATCTTTGGCAGTTTCCCCTGGTGGATACGATTCCTTCTCCAAGAAGTTCCAGACATCGTAATACTAAGGATTCTCATCTTGAACCTCATCTACGGCAACGATTAGCTCATAGGTCGGCACGAATTTCTGTTCGATGATGATCGGATGCATCTGGACTCCGAAAGGAATGTCTATCATATAAGATAGAGTTGATAATGAATCAGTGAACCAGTTGTTCTCTCTCAACAGATGAGCGAAATTCAATTTCTCAAACCGAGGAATCAGCACGTCTAAGGTCTGGTGATAAATTCTCATCTTTTCTTCTTTGACTTTCCAATCTCCTTTAGCTTGAGATACAACAAGGTTTGAGTCCCTGATGTCATCTAACCGTTATACCCCTAGTTCTAGGGCGGCTTCTAGTCCGGCAATACATGCCTCATATTCTGCTTCATTGGTCGATACTCTGTAACGGAGTTTGAATGCTAAGGGTATGCGGGAATTGTCGGGTGCTATCAACAACACCCCTATCCCGTACCCATATTGGTTTGACGCTCCGTCGAAGTACATCGTCCAAGTTTCGTCTTCGACATACAAAATGGCCTCATCTGGGAATAGGTACTCAACTGCTTCATCCCCTTCAACTGGGTGATCGGCTAAGAACTCCGCTACCGCTCTCCTTTTTACTGCCTTGCGTGTCACGTACTTCAGATCGGATTCAGAAAGCAGAAGCAACCAACGGGCTAGCCTACCCGTAAGTGCCGGTTTCTCGAAGAGATATTTGATGGGATCTAATCTCGAAACTAGTATTACGGAGTTAGCTAACAGGTAGTGTCGCAGCTTCCTGGTAGCCCATACCAAGGCCAAACAAGCCTTCTCCAGCGGAGTGTAACGGGTCTCGCAATCCAGCATTTTCTTGCTCAGGTAGTAGATAGCTCTCTCCACTTTGTCCTCAGACTCCTGTGCAAGCATGCAGCCCATTGTAGTTTCAGTCACTGAAAGGTACAGAATCAATGGTTTCCCCGACTCAAGTGATGACAACACAGGTGGGTTTTGTAAATATTGCTTGATCTGTTCGAAAGTAGCTTGGCATCGGCCGTCCCATTGGAACTTCTTTCCTTTCTTCAGGAGACCAAAGAGTGGTTCACAAGTCAAGGTTAATTTAGCAATAAACCGTCTTATGAATTGCACTTTCCCCAAAAAGCCTCGTACCTCATTTTCAGTCCTTGGTGGTGGCATTTCTAGGATGGCCTTGATTTTGGAAGGATCGACCTCGATACCTTTCTGTGTGATCAAGAATCCCAGCATTTTTTCTACTGTAACACCGAATGTACACTTCTGAGGATTTAGTCACAACCGATACTCTCTGATCCGTTAAAAAAACTTCTATAAGGCCGTGTAGTGGCCGTCTCTTTCCTTGGACTTGACAATCATGTCATCCACGTACACCTCAACCTCTTTATGTATCATGTCGTGCAAGATTGTGGTTGCAGCCTGTTGATACGTAGCCCCAGCATTCTTCAGCCCAAACGACATCACCCTATAACAATAGGTTCCCTACAGGGTGGTGAAAGCAGTCTTCTCCCGGTCTTCGGGTGCCATCAATATCTAATTGTAGCCTGAAAACCCATCCATGAATGAGAGCAACGCATGCCCAGCAGTGAAGTCCACTAATTTATCGATATGCGGTAAAGGGAAGTCATCCTCCGGACTGGCTTTGTTCAAATCCCTGAAGTCCACACATACCCAAATCCTGCCGTCTTTCTTTGGCACTGGAACTATATTGGCCAACCAAGTTGGGTATTCAGATATCAGGAGGAACCCGACCTCTTCTCTGATCTTGAGAGCCCTGTCCGGGCGGATCCTTCTGAGCTTTTTCTTAACAGGTCGGGCCTCTGGGTCAAGAGGGATCCAGCGCTGTACAATCTCAGGATCGATCCCAGGAATGTCTTCACAGGACCACGCGAAAACATCTTTGAAATCTTTTAACAAAGCGACTAAGCGTTCGCGCTTCTCCGAAGACAACGTGGACCCTATCTGGACCAGCCGTGGGTCCTTCTTAGTACCAACATTAATTTGGGTGATTTCATCAACCAAGGGTTTAACAAGCCTCTCCTACTCTTGATCAAGCAAATATTGTAAAACTAGAGGAATTTCTTCCTCGTCGTTTTCATCAAAATTTTGAAAATCCTGATTCAGGCAATAAATGAAAGGCACAGAAAAGTACTCAGAAGCCACAACTACTCCGTTCTCATTAAGCACCTCCAAATCGCCTAATTCCTCTGTTACAAAAGACTCAAAGGAAAAAGAAAAAGACGACCTAGACAGGATTGTGGCATCCGGATTGTCACCCCCAAGAATACCGGACATAGACTCAGACGAGCTGGAACTTGATTATGACTCCATGGACTCAGTGGAATCAGATTCCGGCTCACTACCTGACCCGGTGCAGCTCGATAAAAATGCCTCCTCGTATTGCCAGGCGAGGGAGGGTGCGTTGGATGCATCCAGAATGTTTGAAGATAGGCTCACAGCCGTTTCATTCCCAATTATGGACACTGAGAGGTCATTGTAGACACCCCAATTTTGACCGACCTTAAGACTCAGGCATCATCGATTGAGCGCTCGGTGATTACGCACGTTGTGCTCGTTCCGAGATTACGCAGTCTTGGCTGAGAGCCTTGCCTCCGGACTTCGGGACTCTTTTGTGCTTTGCCTCGGTGTGTGAACTAGGTTCTGTTTTCTCTTCCCGAAGGGAGGAGAGGTCTCGTAGACCATCTCTCAGTGGCCGTAGGCAAATTTTCGTGGTCGTAGACCTCTTTTCCCATTCGGAGACCAGTTTTCGATTTTCAGAGCCGTCGGCCGTGCGCCTCGGTTCAAGACCACTTAACTTTCTCCGTTTGCTCCGGTTTTTGGCACACACTTTGTTTCCTCTCTCTAGAGGGACATTGTGGCCCGAGAGGCCACCTTCGTGGTCGCACGCCACTTTCGATGCTTAATGGCCTATTTTCGGGGCACTCGGCTGCACCTTTTAACCCCCGAACCCTCGTTTTGCATCCGCCTTGGTTCATTTTTGGCATGGACCTTGTTTTCATTGCTTGGAAGTTGGTACAAGGGTGGGAGACCACATTTTCTCCTTCGAGACCACTTTTCCCCCGCCAGTCGATTTTCTTGTTAGGTAGCAGGTCTCCTTGGTTTTTGAGCCACATTTGCTAGTCTCCCACCACACCACTAGCTTGCTTTCAATTGGGAGACCACCATTTAGGGCTGCCGACCACTTTTCATGAATTGAACCCTTTGAACTGGTCGGCCGACCAGGGGAAGTGGCCGGCTGACCACCTAAACTGGTCGGCTAACTTCCTCATTTTCTGTCTCTGTGAGTGTGTGCCAGCTGTGCCAGCTGGAGGGCACAGACTGCATCCTCCATATACATGGAGGATTGGAAACCTTGTTTTGGCTTCTTAAAGAAGCTTGGCCCTTTGCTCTAAGCTTCTAAGAGAAGCTTGAACCCTTTTTGGCTTCTTGAAGAAGCTTGACCCTTTTTAGCTTCTTGAAGAAGCTTGACCCTTTTTGCTATAGCTTCCTCAAGAAGCTTGGACCTTTGCACAAGCTTCTTGAAGAAGCTTGGACCTTTGTTCCTCTATAAGAGAGACCCTCTCCCTCATTTGCAAAGGTTCAAGAAAATTTGGTTAAGGCATATACATACACCCCTCTCTATCTCTCTATTTCAAGCTCCAAAGTCCCTTGTTCTTGCACCTTTACACTACACCTCTTAGCCTAACACCGCCAACACCAAGCTAAGCTTCTTGGAAGGTCTTGAGAGGTCCTAAGGTCTGGGTTTTTGGCCTCAAAGCTGCTGGAGTTGCTGAGCTTCAAAGGTAACACTACTTTCCCTCTTTTGGCCTTTATTTTGCTTTACCTTTTAGCTACACTTCCAAGCATATTTGGGTTTGTCATAAACTGAAAAAAGTCTTATTTTGAGGTCCTGTACATGTTTTTTTAAGGTCATTTTTCTATTGGGGGTCATCTACCCCCTTGCATGCTTGTTTTCACCTTGTTTTGAGCCATGCACTTAGACCTTTGCATTGAGTTTTGTTTGGCCTTCTAGCCACTGAAATCCAGTGGAGTTTCAGTGGCTAGAATACTATTTTGTGGGCGAAAATCAGAAAGGGGTGACCCTCTCACCCCTTGTTTTGTTTTCTAGCATATTTGGCCTAACAAGAGAGCCCGTGTGTGCATACTTCTAAGCCATGTTTCAGGCCATTTTTGGTGAGTTTTAGGACCTACATGAGCTCTATCCAGAGCTTTTTTTTTTCCATATTAGGTGTCCCTCTTGCATGTGTAGAATAACCCTCTTCATAGCATATCAAAGGAGCCTATACTTGCATGCTTCCTAACCTCATTTCAGGCCCTTTTTAGTGAATTTTAGGGCCTGAATAACCTCTATCTAGAGTTTTTTTGTCATATTGGGTGTCCATCTTGCATGTGTAGAACAACCCTCTTTATAGCCTATCAAAGGAGCCTATCTTTCTTTCATGCATAGACCATGTTTCAGTGGTTTTTCGGGCTTTATTCGGCATGTCATACCTCCAAATTTTGATGGTTTGGTGGCCTCTTGAATGCTTCATATACTTGTAGTGTAAACCCTCTTCACTAGCTTGTGTTGCATGCTATTTTGGCCTTTGATCCTAGCACTTTTTGGCCATGCCTTAAACTAATTTTGTGCATGTTTTGGACTGCCTTAGCTCTATTTTTATTCCTCATAGTCGAATGATGCTTTCTATGAATGGTTGTAGTTCAATACCCTTGCCTAGCTTTGAGTTTTGGAGCCTATTGCATGCTTATGTTGAGGTGTTTCCATCTTTTGGGGCTATTGTGCATCATATTTTAGAGCTTACATGTATGCCATATTCCCATATTTTCCACTCTTTAAACACGTTTGAGAGTCGTGCTTGTATGCCTCGTTTTTGGACCATTGCATGAGCCCCATTTCTTTGCATTTTGAGCCATCATTTTAGACTATTTTCCCATTGTTTAGGACCTTCATAGGGACTGTTTGGGGCTGTTTGGGTCATTTGAGCATTGCTTTGTGTACCTCTAGTGTAATGCGCTTCACTAGTTTTAGTATTTGGGCCATCTAGCATGCATTGTGTGAGGTATTTGCATGATTCGGGACCATCTTGCATGTCATTTCAGAGTTGGAAAACGTATGATTGTATGCCATATTTCGTCCCTTGCCATGTTTTGGTAGAGTGGCATTTGATGCCTTAAGTTCGGTCCCTTGCATTGGGCATGCTTGCATGAGTGTTCCTGCCTTTAATTTCATCATGTTTTGCCACTAATTTAGGTGTGGCTGAGGCTCACCTATCTTGGTTTAAGTCCATCTTGCATTGTATATGCCATTTAGTCCATGTTGTTACATGATTGACCGTTGCATTGTGTATGCCTTGATCATTTCATTGTTAGTCTCCATGCGTGCATTGCGTATACCATACAGTTTCCATGTGCATTGACTATGCCATTGATTATTTCATAGCATTGTGTATGCTAGTAGCATGTTTGCATATCATCATTTGCATGTTTGCATCATTTAGTGGCATTATGTTTAGGTTCCATGTTAGAGTTGCATTCATGCATGCCATATATGTTGCATTGTGTTTAGAGTAGGGTTTAGTCCAAACACGGGAAGCGAGGGACGTTTCATACTCCAAGTGACGAAACATGCCTCGATTCTCGGTCGTCGACACTCTTGATTACCCATGATGGAGTTTAGGCCTTGTTGTGTTTATATATGCATTCATTTTACATCGAGTGGTGCAATCCGACTCCTCGGCCATCATGCATCGAGATGCGTGATTGGTGGCATGAGGATCGAGGACTATACTCCCTAGAGCTTATGCAATGACGGGGAGAGTGGTCGGGCACACATATGTTGAAAATACCTTACCTTCTCTCTCTCTTGCCTTTGTTGCAGAAAAAGTAGAAACCAGGAAGATGAACTGGTCGGCCGAACAAGTTTTCTGGCAGGCCGACCACCTTTTTTGGTGTTCACCACCAAGGGTGGTCGGCAGGTGGTCTCCCTTGCCCATAGCTTGGTCGAAAACCTTCCCACAGCTTCCCTGGATGGAGTTTCATCTCTCTGGAGCCTCATGCAACTTTCTGAAATCAATTGCAAACAAAGGCGAGTCGAGGCATCGCGATGGATTTCCTGACAAAGCGATTCAAGCATGCATGCATTCTTTGCCATCCAAAACAGAGCCGAGGCAGCCCCCTTTCATTTAGTTACATGCTAGTTTAGTTAATTTGTTAATTAGCTAGTGTTGTGTAATAATTAGTTACTTCAATTCTGTATTATTTATTCGGACCCTCTGAGAGAGAGCAATGTTGTAATAAGTGTGCGTGTGTGTGATGTATGTCTTCCAACCCCACGTCTTTCTCCCTTTTATTTACCAGCTTATGATGGTTAGTTTTAGGGCATGTTTCAATTAGCATTTATATGTTCACATGTTTGCATTCATTCATCTGTATTGCATGCACCGAGCTCGGCGCATCATACTAACTGCATTGTATTTCAATTCCGAGTTGAATACGTGTATCGATTGTTGCATTTCATATGCCATCTGAGAATAGCCGAGCTTGTCGTAGTTGCATTTTTGCATGTGTTGCATTAGGCATTCTTAGTATCGTTAGGATTCATGCATTGATTACTAACTAGTTTCTGTTTTGGCTTGGAGTACTCGGTGAGTGTTTATGCTTTAGCATCCTTGCATGTGTGTGAGTGACTGCCATGATAGCATGCTTGCCATGAGGCTAACTGCTTATGTGATATACCTGCCTGAATGCTTGTGGGTGAAGGTTGGATTATTTAAATTGGAACAATTCACCAATTGAGAGTTTTAAGCCCACTTGAGAGTGGCAAAATCATGTTTTCTTAAGCCCACTTGAGGGTGGCAAATCCACGTCTTAGCCTACTTGTGAGTAGCATCATCAAACCATCTTTCAAATAAACAAACATGGAATGTTTTGTTCCAACTCAAACGATCCAGTCTATACTTGCATGTTGTGTGCATCACATAGTAATTCTAGTCTAATAACCGGAATAAGAGCACATAATGTTTTCAAAACTCGATATCATGGTTAGTAGAGGCCGATCTTTGATCGGGTGAGCGGGGGTGCTCACGAAGTGACTTTCCCCAATCGTACCCAAGTTCCCGAGCCGAGACAACTTTGGTGATGACGGACACGTGGCCTTAGGCACGAGTCAGGGTTCCCTAAATTCCCCCAAAATAAAATATTTAGGTGGCGACTCTGCATCTGGCAAAGCAGTCCATGTTTGGTACTTCTTTCTAAAAATTAGTTTTTCAAAACAATTTGCCGAATTTGGACTCTTTATTATTGATCGGTCTTGCATTGCACTCCGCAAGATTAGATACAGGACCGTGACATCGAGTCCGAATTGTAGTGAGCCCAATGAACAAAACGGGATTCCCTCCCGGGACGTTCAGGGACGTCTACAGTTTCTGGCGACTCTGTTAGGGATTTAGAGAACTTGACTCGAACTCATGATATGTTGTTTTGATTACACTTATGTGTTTCTCTACATTGTGTTTGCATTGGTGTGCCTAGGACACCGTGTTTGCCATCTGTTATTCTTAAACGGTTTGCCAGAGGCTCACTTTGAGACGCGTGCCATAAGGCTGACCGGTTACGGGCTCTGCCACGATGGGAGCACAAACCCCGGTTTTTACTGGGGTACCTTTTTTGGCCATTCGACCTAGTGCATATTCGGAATCCATAGTAACCATTCCAAGCTAGGACAAGTTGCTTACCCGATTGTAGGTTCTATGAAACCGCTGTGTGCGTAGTGAAACCCTAGCTCCTGACAAAATAGGACATGGAAACCTTACCCCAACATAGGGGTGTTTTTGGGTTTCACTTGCTTGCTATGTGCTTTTAGAGTGCGTTTCTATAGGAATGCATGTATTAGTTTGCAAGTCTGGGCATCAGGCCTGCGGGCATCAGCATCAGTATATTGAGAATCAGTTATATCTACGGGTATCAGATTCAGTTTTGGGGGAGTAATTTGGGGAACAGTGATTAGTGGTCGAGCACAGTCATTCAGCTATGCTCAAATCTATTCTGTTGAAATTGGGCTGAGATGCTGCATGTTTTCTTTTTTGCTAGGGTAGTCTTGGGAACCATAGCTTCAGAAGGCTTTGATATCCCCCGGGTACATTGGACTTGTGCTGATAGACTTTGTCAGGTTAGAGATTCAGTTCAAGGGCAATCAGTGTTCCTTTGCCAGAGATAGGGTAAAAAGGCCAGTCAGGCACAGATCATCAGTTCAACAGTCTTCGGATCAGTGATCATTATCCACCTCACCTGTGCGCAGTTGGGCTGAGATATCTGTTTCCACCTCCGAAAGGGGATACACACTTATTCAGTTAGCTCAGCAGTTTTCAGTTAGCATGGAAGAGATGATGTATTAACTCTAGGAAAGTATGAAAACCATGGAGCAGGACGCTATTCATCAAACAGAATTTGCCAAACAACAGGCCGAGGTCATGGCTCAACAGGTAGAGTTAATTGCCAGGCTACAATAGCAAACCGGAGCATCCGTTTCACACCAAGCTCCTCCCCCACCAAGAATGCCAATACTCGGGGAGACAACTACTGTCCAGGAAGATACGGACATTCCAACAACCAATCCTACCCCAGCTATCCAAAGCACAGACCAACTCGCCGGATTCTCCTTTTGAGTTTGAGGTGGACCCCACGACACTAAAAGTAAGCAAGCTTGAAAAGTTATTCAAGAAATCTCAGGGTGTGAAGTCCATTCCGGACATAGAGGATGGATATACCGATTCGGCGGTGACATTACCGGACCGGTTCAAGATGCCACACATCGATCATTTCGATGGTTCTAGAGACCCAATGGTGCACCTCCACCTATTTTCTGATATCCTGAGGCCAATGGGTTTGACCATAGCCCAAAAACTGTCACTATTCGGTCGAACCATGTCTGGGACAGCGGCAATCTGGTATGCGAAATTGGAGGACTCGGTGAAACAGAACTGGGAAGAGCTGGTTGAGGCCTTTATTGCTCAATACTCTTACAATACACAGATCGAGGTCACAACTCATGATCTCGAAGTCACCCGCTAAGAGCCAAAGGAGAGTTTCTCAGAGTTCGTAGCGAGATGGAGAGCAAAGGCCTCAATGATGACTACAAGGCCTTTCGACAAAGATCAAATCAGGATGATTGTTCGGAATCTACATGGCAAGCTGTTGCAAAAGATGGTCGTCCTACCTCTTTTTACCTTTTCAGCCCTTCATGAAATGGGGGTTCAAATCGAGGATGCCATCAGACAAGGAATCTTTGTGGAAGATGATGAGCCTTTGCAGAAGAATGTTGTTCGTAGTTCCAATGCTACTACTGATGGTAGCACAGTTGCAAAATGCTCAGAAGTAGACTCTATCACCACTTCCCTTAATGGCCAAAAACCCGCCACTTCAAATCGGCCCCAAGCCCGAAAGTTCAATCCTCTTTACATGAGTCTCTCTCAAGCTTTGAAAAAGCTGCGAGAAGAAGGGCACCTAGAACTCCTAGAACCCCAACCCTTTCCAAATCCTGTTCCACCAAGATATGACCCAGCTCAATACTGTGCCTATTATTAACAACACGGTCATGATACGAACCGTTGCATTTGCCTCCGTCATAAGATTCGAGATCATATTGATGAAGAGACCCTAGCTCCACCCAAAGGGCCTCAGGTTAGTACTGACTTGTCACCTCCCCACCTCAACCTGATCCATATACTACGATCCACCTTCGACCCCAGCATATACATCACCCTAGCCCATCTAGCCAAGCCTGAGGTGTTCATTCCGGAAAGCATGGACTTATGCATGATGGGTGCACCTGAACTCCAATCATCTCAAATTCGTGAACCCACTACTTCTGAATTGATGAGAATGATTGAAGATCTTGAAAGAACTGTGACAGATTTGCCCTCCGGGACATTGGCTCTATCATCGGCCACATCACATGTTAGGAGTTTCACGACAAAAGGCTCCCCAATCTTGGGACAGGTTGTATTAGAAGAAGGCCAATCCCTTGGCAAAGTGTAGGCCAGTGATAAGAACAAGGTAGGGGAAAGCATTGATCCCCATGAACACCTTCTGTGGGCTGTGGAGGCTTTGAAAGCGGAAGGGCTAAACAAAAAGCAAGTGCTTGCAGTTGTTGCAAAGATTATGGAGGATACTTTCGTCACTCAGAATGAGAGCAGTTCAAAGCAAGGGGAAAATCGGGAGAAGGGTCGTCGTACCAAAAATGATCTTTTGAGCTCTAATCCTACACTCGGAAGAGATCGGAAAACCAGGCCAGCAACTACCAATCCCTTTGTTGGTGCGTCTAGCAAAAATCCATAAACTTTGAAGTACCAACCCCGAGGTCAGAGGGTCTTCCATGCCCTCTATATGCCTTTGTCCAAAGCTCTCCAAATCCTTGTTAGACAAGGCTATCTCAAACCCCTTGAGCCTCGGCCTCTCCCGAATCCTCTTCCGGTTACGCATGATGCTACCCAGTACTGTGCCTTCCATCAACAAATCGGTCATGGCACCGACAATTGCTTTCGTCTTCGCCACAAAGTGCAAGATTTGAATGACAACGGGGTCATTGCAACGCCAAGCTCGGCAAAGTCTATCGGCACTGGATCGGTGAACTTGGGGGATAATGTGACCATGTGATCGGGGAATGAACCAGTTGCGGGTGGTGCTCGATTTACTCCAGACTTGGGAATGGCACACACTGTTTTGAGCAATATGCAAATACTAGTTTTTGTACTTTCTGACTTGGGTATTGGGTTAGTTTTGTTGTTTTGTATATAGTCAGTCTTCTTGTATTGAGTCAGTCGGGTCTGTCTTGTTGTATCGAGTCAGTCCTGTTGCGTTGGAGTCGGGTGATTTCGAGGGTGTTACCTCGGACATCACTATCTTGTTTTGTGTTTGCCTTTTTTCTTTCTTTTGAGTCTGTTTCTGCCATGGAGCCAGTTATGCCAACAGATCTGAATGAAACAACAGTGATTTTTACACTCTTGTGTTTGCTTCTGGCTTGCGCCAGTTGTGCCAAAAGTTTGAATGAAATGGCAGTGCATTTCACCTGCTCTTTTGTGCCTTTAAGTCATTATATTGACCTAAGTTTTTAAAAACTTTTCGAACAATGTGTTGAAAACAAAGAGGAAGGAATTCCTCGAGATTTGTAAAAATTTGATCAAAGGAGAGAAAGAGAGGCATGGTAATCCCTTAATGAATGAGATCATGTTTGTTAATGTGAGTACTGAGAAGGATCCTGGCTTGATCCAGATTGGTTCTGCATTGTCTTCGACGTGTGCTATTAGTCGCTTTCTTAAAAGATTTCAAAAAAAAAATGTTTTGCGTGGTTCTATGAAGACCTGTGTGGAATCACTCTTGAGATTGTGCAGCTTAGGATCGCTCTTAGCCTGCCCTTTGTTTCCAAACCTTGAACCTTAATTCAGAATGTTCAAACGGTCAACACAATGTAAGGCCTGTGTGGCCAGATCAGATGCAGCCCATGAACTAGGGGCGAGAATATCAGATGTGATCAAAGGAAGCTTGCAAAGCCAAATAAGAAGCACCCCTCGAACTAGGGGCAAAAAATGTCAGATGTGCTCGAAGAGTCAAAAATGGGGTCATTGCTCAAGCTAATGAAGATCGGCAAGAATGCTAAATCCCAGAAGGGAGGAAAGAAGAAAGGATTGCTAAAGGATAACCGAGTTCTTATCCACAACACCAGAGCCAAATTTACCCCCCATTGGATGGATTCCTGCATCGTCAGGGAACAACAGCCATTCTCCTGGATTCAGATGACTTTAGGATCTCAAAACCATTTGACATGGACAAAGCTACACTTTTAGCCATGAGAGGCTCGCTGGGCTGAAAACTTGGAAGGGCGACCCAGGCAAAAGTTAGAGCAAGAAAAAGAAGAAAAAGCACAAAAAAGAAAGAAAAATGCAAAAAAAAAAAAAAAAAAAAAAGAGAAGAAAAAAAATGAAAAAAAAAAAAAAAGAGAAGAAGAAAAATGAAGAAAATGAAAAAGAATGAAAAAAAAAAGAAGAAAAGAAGAAAAGAAATGAAAAGAAAACAAGAAAAACATAGCTCGCAAGGTTGAAAACTCAGAAGGGCGTCCTTGGCAAAAGTTAGAGCGTAAAAGGTGAGGGTTAATACTCGAGTGTACCTTAACCCCGAACTACGTAAGGCTTGATTCCCATCTTTGGGATACGTAGGCAACTTCATTCTGAAGTCCAGCCGTAAAACACTTCAAATTTGACTATGTCCATGTGATGGTTCTGGTCATCTTTGTCTTCTCTGTATCCGAGAATTTGGTTGTGATTGTCACTGTGATGACTGGTTGCCACGTGCTGCGGCACTATTCAGACTAGGGGCAACTTTTCGTTACCGTGCAGTGCTGCGGTGCTATTCAGACTATGGGCAACTTTCAATTGCCATGCAATGTCGTTTAGACAAGGGGCAATTTTCCATTATTTTGGATCTAAGGTTATGCATCTCAAGAGTAAATCCTGGGTTGGTCGAGCAGTGGCCATTTGCAAAAATAGGTTTTGAGAATTTTTAATGAGGTTGACGAATTTTCTCAAAAATTATTCCATTTTTCCAAAATTAGACCATTTTTTGTACCCAAAAAAGGAAATTTTTCAGTGTTCATAACCTGACTTGCATGATTTCAAATCAGAAAATCGAACAAGCATGTTAATCTAACTCTCATTTTGGTCAAAATTGTTCTAGTAGAAAGCCAAAAACAAAAAATGGTCAAAATGATGAACTAGGGGCACAGTTGAGCCAGGTTTTCTGTCTTTTCCCCATTGCCAACATACTTGCCAAGAAGGGCACTCATACTTGCCGGAAAAGGTACCACTGAAGCTAACCGCAAAAGGTCAGAAAGCTCTCACATCCTCTATGCAGCGAAGTATCGAGCCAAGTGCGAAGTACGAACTGGAATGGATCAAGATATTCCACTCCCTCATCTGGATAGATCTGATCACGTCCAAACTCCCCAGCAGAGCATCGTCAACCGATGTCAGCTGTAGATTTTCTACACACCCAGTTGTAGCGCAACCCCTCTGTGGGAGAAATTCACTATTGTGAACAAGAACAAGAATATGGTAGAATGCTAGGGGCAAGAGCCCACAACTTCCTGCTTATCCATCGACCACCCAGGGGAGGGATAAAAAATGAGAGATTGAAGAATAGAGAGATGTGTGCTGAGAGAAAAAGTGAGGAAAAGGGCTTTTTCAGAAAAACAGAGCTTGAGGGCCAAGTGATGTGAGAATCACAACTGAGAAAGGATGGGAAACAATACCCGGAGAAACCGGCTCCTCGTGCACCGAGAAGTCTCTTGCCTTTATAACACAGCTAAGTGTTATGTTTGTGTGTTTTTGTTTGTTTCGATTCTTGTTTTGAG
>NW_021026826.1:451358-489492 GCF_004153795.1 Camellia sinensis | reverse complement strand
AAAAAAAAAATTGCTAAACAGATTGCTATGTCATTGGCGAAATTTAAAAAAAAAAATCAAATATTAAGGATTTACTCGGTTTGACTATAATCCAACATTCACATTTGAAGATGCTAAAGGAGTTTTACTATAAATGTAGAGATAATAGTGAGTCTTGTAATACAATCCTTCAATACAGAAGTTTTCTAACAGCCAATTTAACCCTAAAACACTGAAATAAAGTCTAATATATATATCTCAGTAAAAAACCTGACTAAAACATACTAGAAATTTTAATCAAGTTCGGTGAGCCACCAATTGATAATAAAGGTAATAAGGGACACACCTAAAATACATACAAAATTTTTATACCAAAATGTCCTATAAAATGACATTATTTATACTTTCACAAGAGTTTTATTTAACGAGAGACCTTGGGCCTTAGTTAACAAAATTTAAAATAATTGTGTATTATTTATAACAAGTAATTTTTTATCAAACCATTTCAAACTTAACAACAAGTGTGCGATAACAAAATATTTTTTACAATTATGAACCATAATTATGGACTTTTTGCTATCAATAAATGATTATTAATAAATCATATCATTCTGTATAAAGTATGGCCTGTTTTTGTGGCACTTACAAATCAACTTATTTAGGCCAAGTTTGACATACACAAAATAATCTATCTTTTTATCTTTTTTCCATCACATCACCTCTCTACTTTTCTACACATCTTTTCGTAAAAAGACAAAAAATACACTTATTTAGGTCATCCCAAACAAGTAATGCTATTTAGTGGCAAATTTAAATTATAACTTATTTCACTTTTTCAGTTTATTAACTCAAAGAAGTGAATTTTTTAAAGCTACAATTTTGTTGTTGTTGTTGTTGTTTTTTTTTTGTTTTTTTTTTTCCATTTTATTTAGGAATCTTAAATATATATACATGGATATAAAAACTTCATTTCATTTATTATAACTTTGAAAAAAAAATTAGATATTTACACAACAAAAAAAATTATAAGATAGCTTATTTAACCAAATATCTTCAATTTTTTTTCGACATATTATTAAAAGTTGTATTAAACATATTCACAACTTATTTTAAGTTTTTTAAACTAATAATCTAAAAAAATTTAATTATAAAACTAATTTATAATACTACAAAACTGGATTTATATATATGTAATTATGTATCTATAGAATTATCCAAACCATTAGTGGAGCAAACTTTTGTAATGCCCCTAGTTATGGTAAGATGTCTTTATCCTAAAACCCATTTTCAAACCATATCATTAGAATCAGAACCCATCACAAGGTGCATGTGTGTGGATTGGCTTGGGATAGCATTACATTCACAAGTGACCTAATTAATATGGAAAATGCTTAGAGGTCCCAAATTTTCTATCAAATAAATGACCAAATGTCTCACATGGGTGTGGGGCCCACAAAATTGCAGGCCCCACATCTATGTGAGACATTTGATCATTTATTTGGTAGAAAATTTAGTGTCCCTAGCATTATAAATTTGATTTGTCCTAATTTTTCATTTACATAACATGATTAGGTGTAGAATGCCTACTTTAGACCAAGAATATGACGATAATTTAGTATAAATATAATTTTATGTAATATATATATATATATATATATATATGGGTTAATTACACTAATAGTCCCTATAGTTTGGGACTTGTGTCACTTTAGTCCCTGACTTTTCAATTGTGACACATATGATCCTGAATTTTGAATCTTTTTTCAAATAAGGACAATTGAAGATATCATTGTTTAATTTCAAGGGCAAAATCGTCAATTTAATAAAATATAAAATATAAACTAATTTGACAAAAATAAATGTCAAAAAAATATTTTTAATTTTTAAAAAATTATTTTTATCCGCCAATGATAAAATTATGTAAAATTAATAAAAATTATATGATTAATTTTTTAAAATTAATTTTACATGATCATTAATAAAAATTAATTTGGTAAAAAAAAATGTCTAAAAAATTTATCAATTTTACATAATTTTAATTTTAGTAGGTAGAAATAATTTTTTAAAATTCAAAAATATTTGTTTGACATTTATTTTTGTCAAATTAGTTTATATTTTATCAAATTGACAATTGTACCCTTAAAAAATCTAATTATATATTCAATTGTCCTTAGTTGGAACAAGATTCAAAATTCATGGTCAAATGTGTCACGATTGAAAAGTCAGGTACCAAAATGACACAAGTCTCAAAGTATAGGGACTATTTGTGTAATTTGCCCTATATATATATTTGAGTCTTGATGGTTCAGATAATCCTATTGAGTTCATGATTTTAACATCCAAAATCAAAACAAAGTGCTAAACTAACCCTACCAATTCGGGTTTTCTTTTGTTTTTTTTTTGGGCACTCCTAATCACAACCTTAATGAAAAATCATTTTGTTTTACTAAAGGTTAACCAAATTAATGGGGGAAAATGAAAAAATATAAAAGAAGAAGAATATCATGATAGCAATGTTTCAAATCTGAGAGAGAGAAAGAGAGAGAGAGTCTCACTTATAATCATAAAGAGTTGAATGATTTAATGACTTGATATAGTCGTAAGAAGCAAAACTATTATTAGTGATGGCAATTTGACAACAAATTGTTTGAACTTGTCCTAAATTATTATTAGTGATAACAATGTTTTAGTTTTGCCTTATTTATTTACTTATTTTTTTGGTTCCAAGGAATCACAGATAAGACAATTTATCTAATTTGAAATTAAAAATACTTGGGGAACCTTTGTATCTTATAAAGAGCTCATGGGTTTGATTGTTTGGAAGCTTCTAAATAAGTCATATATTTTTTTTATTGTCTTTAGTGACTCTTTTTTAAAAATCATATCATTTTTTAAAACTTTTTCAATCTGTCTTGTGAAGATGAATCTAAGAAGTGCTTTTTTGGAATTTTTTAATTTTTCTATTTGTTTCGTCGAGTAGAATCTAAAAACTTAAAAACTTTTAAAAATTAAAAAGAAAAACAAAAATAAGAAATTTCTAATATGTAGCCCAACATGATACCAGTAATGTTGGATCAAGGAAATAACTAGATCAGGCTTGGATATTTGGGCTGGGCTTGGCTATGAGAATTAAATCTGGCGGACTCAGCATGCGGCCTATTGGTAAAAAATCGTAGACCACCACAAAATGGGCTAATAAAGCCTAAACTCCTCAAAATATGAAATTTTGGTATCAAATCTTGTAAACATTAGGGCCCGGTAGTCTATGGGCTTTAAACCACCTTCAATGTCCGATTGTCTATGGGTTGACTGTCGGCCGGGAAATGCTAATAAAACCACAAAATCCACTAATGAGGTCCAGCAATATGACCACCTTCGAAACCTTTTAACGCTGTGTTTGGTTAGACAATTTAGAAATGAATTTGCAAAATAAATAAATAAATAAATAAAATGTGAATAAAATATATTTATATTTTACCTAATTTCATACACTTTTTTCTTTCCTTTTCTAAATCTCTTAACTAAATACAGCGTAAGTATTTTTTTTAAACCACCTTCAATGTCCGATTGTCTATGGGTTGACTGTTGGCCGGGAAATGCGAATAAAACCACAAAATCCACTAATGAGGTCCAGCAATATGATCACCTTCGAAATCTTTTAACGCTGTGTTTGGTTAGATAATTTAGAAATGAATTTGTAAAATAAATAAATAAATAAATAAAATCTGAATAAAATATATTTATATTTTACCTAATTTCACACACTTTTTTCTTTTCCTTTCTAAATCTCCTAACTAAACACAGCGTAAGTATTTTTTTATTTTTTCAAAACCTCTGAAATAAAAAATAATTTTTTTTATGACTTGTTTATATAGGACTTTGTCCCGTGTTTAATTAGCCCCGCTATTAAATGGTGGAATTGATCCCCAGATTAGTTGCTTTAATGGATTGATTATTGAGGTATCAAAAAAAAGTATGGTCAACCTTTCCTTCTTTCTCTTTTTTATTTTTATTATAGAAAATATAGATATTCAGAAAAAAAAATATTAAGAAATTTTGTAATGTGTAATTCATATTTAATTCTTACATAATGGGAGTTACGTTTAGAGTTAATTTCTTTTACATAATGCTTCTCTTTGATATTTTTTTTGAGTCCGTTTTTTGGTCTCTTAAGCCCAGCAGACATTTTTCATACCGATGTTACCCCTGCAGTTATATGAAAATAATCATCTGCAGTTATATGAAAAAATTCATCTTTTTTTTTTTTTTTTTTGGGGGGGGTTTTGTTGGTTATACACAAATACTAATCCAATAATGTTAAGAATATTGTTTGGGATGCGTTATATAAGTACATTTTTTTTTATCTTTTGATCTTTTTTAGATCACATCATTTTTTTATTTTTTTTATATATTTTTTCAAAAAAAAATAAAAAAATAAAAAAATAAACTTATTTAGATCATTTTAAATAATTGTAATTTTTATTATTTAACATGGGCCTACCTAAAATATCTATGAATAATGCTTAGGACCCCCTTTTGGGGGTCACCCCCTCACCCCCCCTTGCCACGTGGCAGGGGGTGATTGGAGGAGCAAGAAAAAAAAGAAAAAGAAAAAGAAAAGGTAACCAATGAGAGAGAGAGGGGGTCAAAGGGGGTGGAGGGAAAAGGGGGATGAATCATTACTCAATATCTATTTGATGTACTAATTTAAACATCTACAGCACTTCCTAAAACCAAGAAAAATGCTTGGGAGTACTAATTAGTGCTCCCACTAATTAGGTGGCAGTGGGTCCCGCCATTAATGATGTGATGTTTTGGTCTTGGAGTTGTTTTTTTTTTTTTTTTTTTACTTTTTTAATGCATTAGTGCTATTAGTGGTGATATTTTTAGTGGGATGAATCATTGTTGCTAAAACCAATACTAGTGTCAGACAAGTAATGATTTTTCTGACTACACCAGTAGAGATACTTTTAGTTGTAGTTTGAAAATAAATTATTTTAATAAATATTTTATTTTTGATAAAAAGATGTGTAAAAAATAGAGAGAGTGATGTGACAATTTATAATAATTTTTTGACTAAAATAATTACTTCCCAAACGAGACTTTAGTACACTAGTTAGTGTTTTTGTTTCTAACATTATTGATACTAGGAGTGATCATAGATCGGGTTGAATTGGATGGCATTCCATCTGTCATCCATTGAAAATTAGGTAAATTGAAAAAAAAATTAATCCACATCAGTCCACTGTTTTAGCGGATGTGTATTGAGTGAGCCGTATGGGTTCGCGAATAGTTGCGATCTGTTTGGCGGTGTGAACTTCATACTTTTTACGTATTTTTTTGAATTATAATTCATAACCTTTACAATAACTAATAATCTGAAAAAATATGTATTATTTGTTTATAATAGACTATGATACCACACATGCATATTTTTGATGTATTGTTTTTCATTTTCACAAAATATAGATTTTATTTTTATTATTTATATTCTATATTATTACTTGTAAGCTATTTTTTTTTTTCTTTTTTTTTTTTTTTTTGAACATCATCTACGAGAGGATCAAATTCATACGGTGCGAAATAGTTAATCTGGTATCCGAACCGTATTCATAAATTTAGAAATATTTCATTCGTATCCGTCTGTCGAAAGATACGCATCTATCTAAAATCAATCAAGTGAGGTCAATTCGATCGGATTGAACGGGTTAAACGGATGTATGATCACCCATTGATACTTATCAATTTAAAAACTTAACAACCCATTATATTTGCATTTTGTTTATACACAACTAAAATTTCAATTTTATATTACTTTAAACTGTCATAAAAAAACAAAAAAAAACAATAGGTATAATAAAATGAGTACACAATGCGTATGCGTCATCCTTCTAGATATATACAAGGATGATTTGGACATTAATGAACGTAAACAGGAGATTAAAAGATCCAAAATGAGATCCGAATGAACAACTGGTGCAAAACAAAAAATAATTTGTTGATTTCAGATTGTAATGTTTTGCAATGGGCTTGAGTCTACAAATTCCTCATGCGATGAACATTGATGGGCTTATGTTGGTTTTGTTTTTTGTTCTTTTGATGTCAACTTAGGTTCTTTTGATGGGCTTATTATTTAATTATGACATTATTTTAAAATTTTAATTATGATTATTTTACATTTGGTTATGATTTTGTATTTTTATTTTTTTTAGTTATGACTCAAAAAGTATGAAATTATGTTATTTTTTTCTGTAATTATAAGATATATACAGTACACACATTTTAAAGGATGTATACCGTAGTCTTTTTCAAGGGAGTTCTATTATACACACTTCATATCATATACACCCTTACTTATATTATTTTTTTTTTAATTATAACTAATTTTCTTTTTCCTTTAATTATATAGCATACTCTCCCCCCTTTCCCAAAACACACACACACACACACACACACCCACACACACAAAAGAGCATGTTCTGAAAGGCCCCAACATTAGTGTGCCTAGTGTAGGAAATCTTGTTAGATAATGTCTCAATGAGACAACATAATTAAATGTGGTGTTATCATTTATAAGAAACTTACAATTTAAGTGATTCAATTTAGTTAATAGGCTTAAGGGTATATGCGTTATGGACCTAATGTATAGATACTAGTTGTATAATTTCTATTTCTATGAGGGGCAGAAATAGAAATTAAAATATATTGGTTAAAGTTGGTTTTCATTCCTTTTGAACTTCCACAACCTTTCAGTTTTGAAAACCAATTACAACCTTTAAAAGGTTATGGTCCCTATTCCTTCCCAAGTGGAAAAATAAGAACACTGCCATTTTTTTCCTAAATCCTCTCAAGATATTTAAAACCAATAGGGATTCAAATGGTAATGTGGAGAGGTATAAGGCACGTCTTGTAGCCAAAGGCTTTACTCAAAAAGAAGGAATTGACTTTAAAGAAACTTTCTCTCCAGTTTCTTCGAAAGATTCTTTTAGGACAATTATGGCGCTTGTTGCATATTTTGATCTTGAGTTGCATCAGATGGATGTCAAAACAGCTTTTCTTAATGGTGACATTAAAGAAACAATTTATATGGTGCAGCCAGAAAACTTTGTGTCAGGAGACCCAAAGAATATGGTTTGCAAATTGATTAAATCCATCTATGGACTCAAACAAGCTTCTCGTCAGTGGTACTTCAAATTTCATCAAGTTCTCACTTCGTATGGTTTTGAAACTAATGTTGTTGATGAATGTGTGTATCACAAGTTCAGTGGGAGTAAACACATATTTTTGGTTTTATATGTTGACGACATATTGCTTGCCACAAACGATATAAACTTATTGCATGACACCAAGAGATTTCTATCTAAGAATTTTGAAATGAAAGATCTTGGTGATGCTTCCTTTGTATTAGGAATCGAAATACTCCGAGATCGTTCTCGGGGTATTCTGGGATTATCACAAAGGAGCTATATCGAAAAAATACTCATTAGATTTGGCATGCAAAATTGTAAATCAGGTGAAACCCCGGTTGCTAAGGGAGACAAGTTTAGTCTCAGCCAATGCCCGAAGAACAGTCTTGAAATTCAAGAAATGCAGAAGATTCCTTATGCCTCGGCTGTAGGGAGTCTAATGTATGCTCAAGTATGTACGCGTCCGGATATTGCGTTTATAGTTGGCATGTTAGGCAGATATTTAAGTAATCCTGGCATGGATCATTGGAAAGCAGTCAAGCGTGTTATGCGATATTTACAGAGAACAAAGGAATATATGCTCACATATAGGAGATCGGATAAGTTAGAGGTCATTGGATATTCCGACTCCGATTTTGCTGGATGCCAAGACAGTAGGAAATCCACATCAGGCTATATTTATCTGTTAGCTGGCGGAGCAATTTCTTGGAGGTCTGCAAAGCAGACGCTCATAGCTTCATCCACCATGGCTGCAGAATTTGTAGCATGTTATGAGGCATCAAACCAGGGGATATGGCTGCGGAATTTTGTCACTGGGTTGCGTATTTTGGAAGGCACTGCAAGACCACTTAAGTTATATTGTGACAATAAGTCTGCAGTTTTATATTCCAATAACAACAGGAGCTCGACAAAATCAAAGCATATTGATATCAAGTTCCTAGTTGTAAAAGAAAGAGTGCAGAGTGGACAGATTTCCATAGAGCACATTGGGACAAACTCCATGATAGCGGATCCACTTACGAAGGGACTACCACCCAAGGTCTTTCATGAGCACACTGCTCATATGGGTGTTGTTCTATTTGAGAACATTCTGGTTTAGTGGGAGTTTGTATTTATATTACTGCTTTATGTCAGCCTTGAGTTTTATCTATGTAATTAGATTAATTTCTGCAGAAATGAAATATTCAGTTTATTACGCTCTGTTACGTATTGTGAAGTATTGATCTCAATAAAGTTAAGTAGGACCAGTTGGACATAGGCATGTATGGATCACATCACATGTAATTTCCATGCTACGCATCCATGATTGATCTATGTCATTTAGCTATATTTGTATACGTGACCATTGGTGGGTCGAGTTACGATTGATGTAATGAAGACCGCTTTGATCCTATATTAATATAGTTAATGGACAAGATTGTTTGGATATCCTCAAGTTATGATAACAAATTTCTGAGCTCACTAAAGTTAAGCACATTTTTCAGGATACATATGTGGTCCAGTGGGAGATTGTTAGATAATGTCTCAATGGGACCACATAATTAAATGTGGTGTTATCATTTATAAGAAGCCTACAATTTAAGTGGTTCAATTTAGTTAATAGGCTTAAGGGTATATGTGTTATGGACCTAATGTGTAGATACTAGTTGTATAATTTCTATTTCTATGAGGGGCAGAAATAGAAATTAAAACATATTGGTTAAAGTTGGTTTTCATTCCTTTTGAACTTTCACAACTTTTCAGTTTTGAAAACCAATTACAACCTTTAAAAGGTTATGGTCCCTATTCCTTCCCAAAGGTGAAAATAAGAACACTGTCATTTTTCTTTCTAAATCCTCTCAAGGAGAAACATAAGGCACTAAAGGGGAAAGGATTAGAAGGCAATAACATAATCAATAACAAAGAGTTCATTGATAATCACGCTTCCGTTTAACCGTTCATCAATGGATTCAGGTATGTCATTTTGTCTTGATTTCTTGATAATATACATGGTAAATGATCCAAAGTGTAAGGTTTATGTTCTGAAATTTATGTTTACAATAGTCTAATGTAAATATTTTTGAAGTTTCTCTCTTTCTGTATCTCTCTCTCTACTTTCTTCAGTTGATGTAAACTCCGTACAGCAATGTATCCAAAGTGAAATAGTCCAGTGTAAATAATATCTTTTGAAGTTTCTTTCTCTCTGTATCTCTCTCTCTCTACTTTCTTCAGGTTGGTGTGAACTCCGTACTGCAGTTGTTGTCCTGTTGTGTAGTTGTTTGGGTACATTTTGAAATTTATTTTGATAATTTAAATTATTTATTTTATAAGATTTTTAAATAAATATTATTATAGACATATAGTTAAATTATATTTATCTTTAAAAAAAGAATGATAAATATAATTTTTATAATAAATTATTGTTAGATAATGTCTCAATGGGACCACATAATTAAATGTGGTGTTATCATTTATAAGAAGCCTACAATTTAAGTGATTCAATTTAGTTACTAGGCTTAAGGGTATATGTGTTATGGACCTAATGTGTAGATACTAGTTGTATAATTTCTATTTCTATGTGGGGTAGAAATAAAAATTAAAACATATTGGTTAAAGTTGGTTTTCATTCCTTTTGAACTTCCACAACCTTTCAGTTTTGAAAATCAATTACAACCTTTAAAAGGTTATGGTCCCTATTCCTTCCCAAGTGGAAAAATAAGAACACTGCCATTTTTCTTTCTAAATCCTCTCAAGGAGAAACATAAGGCACCAAAGGGGAAAGGATTAGAAGGCAATAACATAATCAATAACAAAGAGTTCATTGATAATCACGCTTCCGTTTAACCGTTCATCAATGGATTCAGGTATGTCATTTTGTCTTGATTTCTTGATAATACACATGGTAAATGGTCCAAAATGTAAGGTTTATGTTCTGAAATTTATGTTGACAAATCTCAGCCTAATTTTCATTACCAAGACAAGAAAAAGGACAATAGCAGTTTTTTTTTTGGGCAAAGAAAATGAAGAGATGTTTGTCAAAAATAACAAAAAAAATTATGATTGGTTATCCAAAAAATGAAATTTTATAAATATTTTTATTTTTCTTTCATTTTTCCCATCGACAAATTCAAGACCAAAGCATAAGGTAGTGTTTGGTAGAGTTTTGTAAATGCGATTTGAGAGTATGAGTTGTATTTTGAGTTTGTGTGTTGTGGAATTATGATTTGAGTGTAGAAAATTTGTTTGGTAAAGAGTTTTGAAATGGTCCCTATTCCTTCCTAAGTGGAAAAAAATAAGAACACTGCCATTTTTCTTTCTAAATCCTCTCAAGGAGAAACATAAGGCACCAAAGGGGAAAGGATTAGAAGGCAATAACATAATCAATAACAAAGAGTTCATTGATAATCACGCTTCCGTTTAACCGTTCATCAATGGATTCAGGTATGTCATTTTGTCTTGATTTCTTGATAATACACATGGTAAATGATCCAAAATGTAAGGTTTATGTTCTGAAATTTATGTTGACAAATCTCAGCCTAATTTTCATTACCAAGACAAGAAAAAGGACAATAGCAGTTTTTTTTTTTGGGCAAAGAAAATGAAGAGATGTTTGTCAAAAATAACAAAAAAAATTATGATTGGTTACCCAAAAAATGAAATTTTATAAATATTTTTATTTTTCTTTAAAAAGGCGTCTGATGCGCAGAGTTCTCTCTGCAGCGTGTAGAAAATTGATTTGAAACGGAAACCAAACATCATACTCAAACACACGGGTAGAAAATTGATTTCAGAGCACAACCAAACAGAGCCTAAGTACTTCTCTTTATTTTCTCAAAGCATACATGATCACATGAGAGAGAAAACGAAATATTAATTCAGATAACAAATATCTCTCCCCTATTTTTGCAAAAATTATTATATGGATTAGAAAGGATACATGTCTGTATATCCATCTTTTTCAACCGTGTTTTTATTTCTAGAATTACATAATTATTTAGGTCTCATTTGACAAGTAACTGTTTTAATTTAAAAGTCAAAAAATTACTAAAAAAATTAAAAAGCCTATAACTTATACTAAAAAATTAAAAATTTTCTTTTCTCTCTATTTTTTGCATATTTTTTGATAAAAAGTCAAAAAATTATCCTGAACAAATTAATTTTTTTTACTCTCATATTTTAATCAAAAAATTATTAAAATAGTCTGTTCCCAAATGAGACCTTAGCTTACTATTATAGTTGAACAAACTCTAGCTAACAAATAAAATTTTAAAAAAACAAGATTTTAGGGTGGTACTTGGAAATTTCCAAGCCCAAAAATATCACCTAAAAATAAATGAATGGAATGGACATTCTATGTATAAATATTAAAAGAAGAAAACATTGGATTGTATTATGATAGGTGCATAAGGAATTAAACAAATCCGCAAGTGGAAGTATCTGATTGGCCAAAGATCATCTCTCAAAAACAAAGCCTGTTTTATAAGTGCGGTCGCTTCAAATAGCCTTTTTGACCACCGGCTTAAGCTGGTCCTTTTGTCCGGTTACCTCACGTGCCTTCATTGTCAGTCCAAAATGTCGGTTAAACGGGTGAGTTGGATAACGAGCCTCCATCCAATCAAGTACTCCCTCCTCCGTTTCATATTATTTGTCTATTTTTTTATTTTATTTTTTTTGAATGTTTTAAAATATTTGTCTATTTTAAAAAATCAAAATATAAAATTTTAGAGAATTTCAAAACTACCTTTTAAAAATAATTATAAATATATTTAATAATGAAAATAAAAAAGGTAATATGATAAATTAATATATTTTTATTTGACTTCAAAATAATAATTGCATGTCCTATTAAAAAGTTAAAATTATTATTGTGAGACGGAAGAAGTATGTAATTATTATATAATATTATTAATAATTAATGATTTTAATAAAAAATTTGATAAAATCCAATCAACAGTTTAAGAGCTAAAATTTTGATTTTTGCTATATTTCTTTTTATAACATGCAATAGTTGGAGTTTCGATGGGTGCTCCCTCATAATCTCAGATTTATACTCACTAGTTAGAATAAACTCCTTCGGACACAGTCCATATAAGACATTTAGGCCTTAAAGTTTGGCATTTTCAAAAAAAGTTAAAAAGTCACTATCCTATTTAAGTCACATCATTTTATTTAAGTCACATCACCTCTCTATCACATCACTTCAAACCCAACTCATATTTCATAAAAAGTCAAAAAGTACACTTATTTAGAACATTCCAAACAACCCTTTACTCTTACTTTAAGGAGTTGTTTGGGATGATCTAAATAAGTGTACTTTTTGACTTTTTATGAAATATGAGTTGAGTTTGAAGTGATGTGGTAGAAATGTGATGTGACTTAAATAAGATGATGTAACTTAAATAGGATAGTGAATTTTTGAATTTTTTAGTTTATTTTAAACGAGGCCTAAATGGGCCCCTCACAAGTGGGTGGTGAGATTAATCTCTCAAGATTAGTTAAGTTATGCATAAATTGATCCGGACATCTAATTATTAACATAATAATAATAACAACATACTAACGTTGGGTTGAATACCAAAATTTTTCTTTAGTAATGATACATCCTCCTAATTTTGGAGTTCTAATTGAACTCTAATGATATGGTAAGGAATACAGAAAAAAGAAAAGAAAAGAAAAGAAAAGAAGTCAAAACATCACCATCACTATAGGACTCACACACTTAGAGCTCCTAATTTAGAGCTCCCAAACATTTTTATTTTTCCTTACCCCAAAGGAATGGAATTGAACTAAAACTCAATTCGTAAAGAAAATTGGTATTCAACCCAACTTTTTTATGTTATTATTTAGTGAGTTTAATTTCAATTTTCTGAATTTAATTTTTTAGAAATTGAGACCTCGTTTGGGAATAGGCTATTTTAGTAATTTTTTGGCTTTTTATGAAAAGATGTGCAGAAAAGTAGAGAGGTGATGTGACTAGTTTTAGTTGACTTTTTGACTTTTTGACTAAAATAGCCACTCTCCAAATGAGGCCTGAGTTTTTTTATTTTTCTTATTTTTTTATTTTAAGTGAATATTTTAAAATTTTAAACAATTTTTTAGATGCACCTTATTTAGATATATCTAAATAGAAAAATATTTAAAAAAATTAATAAATAGACAAAAATATAAAAAAATATACTGAATTTTTATATTTTTTATTTATATTTTTGATATTTATTGAGTTTTTAAAAGATTTTTTCACAAATATTATACTTTTAAGTGTCTTTATGTTAAGTGTATCTAAAAATTAAAAAAAAAAAATTGCTTAACCTCAGGTAAAACAAAAAAATATGAAAAACGAAAAAGTAGAATTTTCTAAAAAGTAAATTCTGAAAATTGAAATTAAACAGAGTAACTATTATTATCTTTTAATAATTGAGTGTTTGGATTAACTTATGCACATCTCGATTAATCTCAGGAAACTAATTTGACAAGAGGCCCATTTATAAACGTTTGGAGATGAGGTATTTTTATTATGATTTTTTGAAATGATTTTGTTACATTCTTTTGTTATAGTAAAGCATGTTAATCAAATATATAATCTAATGAGTAGAGATTAATACCAAATTAAAATGATATTTTTTTGAGTTAACTTTAACCTCTGAATTATCACAAGATGATTATAAATTTGTTAATATCTTCTTTTCTTTTCTTTTTTTCCCCTTATTTAAATAGGTGGCACCAATTTAACGGCTGATTTGTCATTGTGACACTTTTTACCGTTGAAACCGTTGGATTATTTAAAAAACGGAACATTGATTTCTCTCTTTTTTTAAAGTGGACTGTCAATCATTTTTGACGTCTCTCAATGATTTGGACTTCAAATACACGTATTGTGTGTGGGTGTGTGTGTGGGTTTTTTTGTTTTTTTTTGTTTTAAATTTTAATTTATTTTTTATTTATTTTTTTATTTTGAAAGCTTCCTTGATTGGAGGCTTTTATCGTGCAATTGGGTCCTTAATGAAGAAATTAAGAGATCAATTAACTAAAAGAAAATATGAGATATTATTTTTTACTTGACTAGTTTGTAATGTTCTAACTTTTTCTGTTTATTGTCATTTCTGTGTTTTTAAGTTGTCGGGTTGCTTAAGAAAAATATTCGCCATGTCGAGTTTGGTTTTTAAAATTTGTTATTTTTTATTTCTTTAAAAAAATTAAAAATTAATTTTATGAAAAGATCAAAAGCACTTATTATTTGTATATGGTTTTGGACGCCAAAAATCATTTTTAAAATTTCAAAAATACATTTTTTGATATTTATTTTTAGTCAAACTAATTTATATTTTAACAAAAAAATTTCAAAAAATAGTTTCAAAAAATCATACCAAACATGGCCATTAGATTTATTTATTTATTATTTTTTTTATGATGCTTATTAACCACACAACATCTGATTAATTTTAATTAAATTATAATTAGAAAGGCTTTAATACTAGAGATTAAAAATTCAAACAAAATAAATATCAACAAAATGTATTTTTTGGGAAGTTGGGTTTTGGGTTTTTTTTTTTGTTTTATTTTTTTCACTAAAAGACAAATTGATTACCAAAAAAAAAAAAAAAAAAATCCAAACAAAATATCACATCAAAACTCATAATCATTTCATTTTTTCTTTCACAAACATCAAATCCAACCACAAAAAACACAGCTATCTTCCCAAACACAATTTTTTTTCTCTAATAATATCCTACAACTAAAAAAATTTACAAAAAAACTCACTTCTCAAACACCCACTATGTGGTCTAAATTTAATTTTTTAATTGTGCACTCACACTTTGAATGAATTTGAATCACACACTAAATTTCTTGGTATTTTTCTGCATCTGAGTTGTTGGTCTCTAACATTGGGTTTGGCTATCTCAAGTTGAACTTGAGAGAGTGTTTGGGTTTGGTAGGCCCATTTTGAAACTGATTTCAATGATTTGAACTGTTTACTTTTTTAGATTCGTTGATTAGAATATTCATACAAAAAATCAAGATGATTGGACATCAATAGCTATATATTTGAATAATATTTGTTTTAAAAAAAATAGATAACAAACATAATTTAAAAAATAGCCATATATTTTTGAAATATAAATTTTTACCAAATGTCTCACATGAGTGTGAGATCCAATATGTGAGTTTCACACCTATATGAGACATTTGATAAAACTGTAGGGTCTCGTAGGGTCTCTGGCATTTTTTCAAACGCTTTCTCCAGTTAAAATGACAATTTGAAAAAAAGTCAAACTCTTAATGTTACTAATAGAAAAGTCTTAACCAATTAATTTCAATTGAACATTTTGGAAGATGCAATGAACCTAATGTGTAATTTGGACTTGTTAGTGATTGAATGAACTTAAAGGTCTTGTTTGTTTTTAGAGGTAAAATGGAAGATTTTTATAGTGAGGGAATTCATGGCGAGAGGATTAATAGTGAATAAATTATTAGTGAGGGGATTAAGTAAATTATGTTTGTTTTGAAGATAGTTGTTAATGTACAGATTGTTAAATTATTTTTATATAAAATAAATATAAAATAATAAAACGAATAAAAAATATTAAATATTAATGTCCAAAAAAAAAAGCCCAACATGTAAAAAATTTAAAAAAAATAAAAAAATTTCAGAAAAAAATAAAACAAATAAAATAATGATTTTTACTTTACAAAAAATACAAAAAATTAAACATTAATGTTCAAAAAAAATGCCCAACATGTAAAAAATAAATAAAAAAATAAAAAATTTCTAGTCCTTGAGACTATTTTTCTAATACCATCTCCATCTCATCCATTCTAATTCCCCTTGCAAGGCTTATTTTAATACCAAGGATTAGGAGTCTCTTTTCCATCTCTCAAAACAAATACCCTATATAGTGAGTCCCACCTCACTATCAATCTCAATCCCCCTCCCTATAACTCTAAACAAACCGGGCCAAAGGGATCTACTTTGGCTGGATTTAGATTTAGATTTTGATTTGTGGTGTACTATTTTATCTATATATATATAATAAAGTTCTTTAGTGCGGAAAAAAAAAATATTAACTTTTAGAATCAAGAATAAAAATAATTGTGTTCACTATTTGTTACAAAAATTGTTCCTATTATTTGTTTTTTTAGTAAAAAAAAAATGTTAATAAAATCAAAGATCAATAATACATATATATACATCACATGCCAAAACAGAATGAACAAATAAATAAATAAATAAAACAAAAAGTATCTAAATTAATGGAACTGGTGAAAATACACGTGACGATTTCATAGAAGAATAGGCACCAAATTCTGTCTTTTTATTCTAAAATTAGCATATCAAGCGCGCAATGTACCGCCTAAATAAATAATTAAAAATAATTTAAAATGAATTAAATTTTAATTATTTTATTGTAATATATATTACAGTAGTTATGTAATTGTATATTCTAAATTCATAATAAAAAATAGATTTCATAATTTAATTGGTAAAGATAAAAAAAAATAGAATAAATTAAAAAAATTATATTTATGATAAAATAAAAATAAATTTCGTTTTATAATTTTTTTTAGTTTTAGTTTTTTCTATATTAAAATTTGTCATAAAACTTAAACTTACTTTTTAGAAATAAAACAATATATATATATTTTGATAAAATCGGTCAAAAGATTAACCAACTTACACAGAAATTAATTAATTAAAACTTTTAAATTTTATTTTATTTTAAAATTTTACATGTCTTCAACTGAAACATACACAATACTACAATATTTGATGGGAGTATATGTTTATTTTATATAAGTGAAATAACTAACTTTTTCCTTCTTTTCTCGATGTGAGATTGTGTAGAATAAAAATTAACAACTGTTCGGGCGGGAAGTTTATTTCGAATAAAACAATATCAGTCATTTAATCTTTAATTATATCAATTTTTAGTTTCTTTTGAATCAAACAAATCTAACTAATATATTTTGAAAAAATTGCTAAGATTAGTTTATTTCGAATCAAACAAATCTAACCAATATATTTTGATAAAATTGCTAACAATATATTTTGACAAAATTGCTAAGATTGGGGTTAAACTAGCGAATCAGTTAAACCGAAAACGGTTTAGCCTAATCAGTTAGGTCAAAAGACTAATCAACTTATACAAAAATTAATTAATTAATTTTTTTAATTGTTATTTTAATTTTAAAATTTAAATTATCTTGAACTGAAACATACATAACATTACAATATTAAATGGTAGCATGTGGTTTATATAGTGAAACAACTCATTTTTTCCTAGTTTTTTTTAAATGAGATTCTAAAATAAAAGTTATCAGTGTTTAGATGGGAAGTTTATTTCTAATTAAGTAATCTCAGTTGTTCAATTTTTAATAAGGTCAATCTTAGTTTATTTCAAATCAAACAAAAGCAACATATTTTGATAAAACAACTAAAAATGCGGTTAAATCAGTGAATCAATCAAACTAAAATCGATTAACTGGTTTGCAACAAAATTAAAATTACAAAAATTTAGTATATTTTTCATATTTTTGTATATTTATTAATTTTTTAAAATATTTTTTCATAAATATTTTACTATTTAGATATATCTAAATAAGGTGCATCTAAAAAAGTAAAAAATTACTTAAAATTTTAAAAATATTCATTAAAAACAAAAAAAAATACAAAAAAATAAAAAACTTAATTTTCAGAAAATTGAATTTAGAAAATTAACACCAAACACATTGAATATTTTTTATTATTAGAAGAAAAATAAATAATGGACTTGTTCAGTGCAATTTTTTTATAAACTGAAAATTAATAATCAAAAAGTATAAACTAAAAGGTAAACTATTAATAAGTCATAATAGTTAAATTTAATTCCCATCAAATCTTATTGAAAATAATTTTTTTGTTTGTCGCTAAAAATTGACAATTAGTTACTTTTTTTTTTGTCACGATATTTATAAATTGCCACTAAAACTTACAATTAGTGACCTTTTTGTGACGAATTTTTCAAACTGTCGCTGAAAGTTTAAAATTAATGACATTTTTTTTAAATTGTCACTAAAATTATAATTACTAGCATTTTTTGCGATAATTTTCAAACTGTCACTAAAAATTAATAATTAGTGACTTTTTTAATAGTGTTTAATGAAAAATGTCTTAATTATCACAGGATTCATTGGTCAATAAATCCACCTAGTATAACCTCCACGTATGTCCCCCTAAACTAAAAGCAATCCTTCCCTAATTTTTTAATAATCAATAAAAAAAAATCCATAAAAAGCCTTCATTAAGTGCATCATCAAATAGATCAATGATCTAACTTCGTTAAGTGTCTAGCAATGTGAGATAAGCTTAGGCTAAATCCTCTCAAATTATTCTCCTTAATCTCATATCGAAGGAGTGAGAGCGACAACGAATAAGATAAACAATCCTATTAATTAACTATATATATAATATAATATTTACATAAAAGATACACAAAAATCCTCAATATGGTTCCTCAATCTTTACATGCATGAACTGGGGTCCATTTGATTACTTTGGAAGTCTTCAATTTGAAGTATTCTACCATCTTTTTCCCTTTCATTCATAGGAACTGTCTTTTGAAGTCTCATAATTGGTTCTTTTATAAAGAAAAGTCCTAAAAAATATTAACATGATATCAAACCAAGATTACAAATCAAGATTCTCTTTCTTTGTAGGTTAAATACAAAGATAACTAAGATAATAAGGCTTTTATATATCTATCTTAGATGTAGGCAATAGTGTTTAGTAAAGGAGCTTGGGATTGTTTTGATTGATTATTGAGAAACAATCTTAGACCATTCAAACTAGTTAGTGATTAGCTCCATATCTTGATTTTTAATAAATTGTCAATATTTAATGTGAATAAGAACCCATTTTGAGGGTTTTAGATTGGGGTAAAATTCGAGTTGGTTTGGAAAGGTTAGAGGTTATCAAGGCCTAATTCAAATTGTGTCCAAGTACGACTTGAGTTAGGCCAGAATTAATTCATAAATTAGATATATATATATATATTTTTTGTGGCAACCTAGTTTGATTAATTTGTTAAAATTAGTCTCTATTAACATTTTTTTTTGGTAAAATAATTCAGAACATCAAAATAAATAATTTATTTGATGTTAGAGAGATAGAGAGGAGAAAGATGAGTATTGATCAAACTATGGTGATTTTTTTGCAATTTCTGAGTGAGAAAAGAAAAGAGTAAAGTTTTGTATTGCACTATTTATGTTTATAATATTTATATATGATCTAAACAATCTAAATAATTTGAATATCATCTAATGATTAATAATTTAAAATTTCAATTCATTTTTTGAAATATTCTCACAAACCTTATACATGGCTGTAAATATTAGTACACTTTTATATGAATGACATTAAAAAATCAACATTGAGAAGTCATTAACAGTTTTTCTTAGTGAAATCAATGCTTGTAGTGTTGTGTCTCATTCCATACAAAAAAACGTGTGTTGAGTTTGTAAGTATATTTGATTAGTTGGCACTGATATACAGGATATTCTCCGCATGCAATTATTAAAGGAAAATGTCTCGTAGCTCAAATTTTGCGGCTCAAAAGTGGCTCAAATGGCCAAAACGACGTCGTTTTAGCTATTTTTATGTTGTTCTGTACTCAAAACGACGTCGTTTTGGCCATTTGAGCCACTTTTGAGCCACAAAATTTGAGCTACGTAGCATTGTCGATTATTAAAATGGGAATGTTTCCCTCCTGTCTGTTTGTAATCGGACTAGAGAGTATTTTTGAGCCTGAAAGAGCCCACTGCGGGTCTCATTTCGATAATTCGAACCGTTGAATGTGTAGAACTCGTCGAGTACTATATGCTAATAAAACATTACGTTGATCGGATATCGATAGTTATGTAATCAAATCAGATTTTTGTAAGCCGTTTATTTTTCACGATCCATTTTGTTTCATACAAAACTAATTTGATCACATAGTTATCGATATCCGATCAATATGATTATTTACAATTATATAGTACTTAACAAGTTCTACATATTGAACAGTTCAGATTATCAAAAATAGAACCTGTGGTGGCCTTCATGGGCCCAACAGTACTCTCCAGTCCGTGATTGGACTGGAGGGAAGCCATTCCCTGCTAAAATTTCTTGTAATGTTTTGAAAATTTACTCTAATCTCTAGTTAGAGCTAATTAGTCTCCCACAAAACTCCACTAATTCAGCAAACTATTGTGGAAAAAAAAGTTTTTGTTTCTCAATTTTTCTATACAATGATAACTAGCCATGATGGCTCTTGCCTTGTCCACTCCACCCCAAAATAAGTCAAGCCCATGTTTTCAACCCAGCGAAACTTCTCCCCTAAAAATGCCACATAGTAATTAGAAAAATACTTAAAATTTGAATCTAGACTATATAATTTTGTTACAAAATAAGATATTAGTGAGTTAGTAAATTATATTACAGCGAAAGGGTTGTAGTTATTTTATCAATTTGAAATCTAAACTTTCGATTTTTTTACTATCCCAAGAGACAGCTACATAGATTACTAGGCTAACTGTCTTGACCGAATTTAGATTGTATTTGAGTAACATAAAGCTTGAAGAAGAATGAAAATTTTATTACTGTAAAATGTGTCAATTTTATTTAGGCGCTTAGTTTGGTTAGGAATTGTTATTGAGAAAATAATAAAATTTAAAATATTGTGAATTCAAATTTTTTTTTTGTTTTTTTGAGTGATACTAGAGATTCCTAAAATATCACCCCTAATTTTACCTATGCTAACGTGGTAGGGGATAGGTTTCAGTTAATTGATTCATAAACAAATCAACAATAGATATACATAAATTTAGAAGTAACATTTAAGGGGTCCTGAAGCATATTTTTTTTTTTGATAAATATAGTTTAGAAAAGTGATTCTAGCTTGACCATGACCAAGTGCTAAGGAAAGAATCATTTTCTATTCCAATTTGTTCTTGACATTAAAATCTTGGGGACTCGTAATCATGTTCTCATTACCACTAATGATTCACCTTGAGTTTTATAATGTAGATTAAAACTAAGGGGGTTGGATTTTCTTCCGTTTATGGATTAGATTAGGTTGTCCAATCTAACTCATTGAGTCCTCTATGGTCTTCGTATTGATTATTTACCTCGTTCATTTTTTTAGGTGTCGATGTGTAGATCACTTATAAAATAAAATTAAAAAAATCAACTTAATCTGATAATCATAACGACTTGATTTCATTATTTTAGTGTTCAAGAAACTAACAAAATAATTTGGCTACATTTATCAGATTAACATAATTTTTTTATAAATGATCTACACACCAAAATCTAAAAAATGAACAGAGTAAATTATTAAAGCAAAATTTGTAGTGGGCCCGATGGACCAAATTGGACTAATGAACGAGATACAACCCACTCCCTTTACTAAGTGCGATATGGCCTGCATCTTAAATGAATTTAAATCAAATTGGACTAGTGAACTAGATACAACCCACTCCCTTTATCAAGGGTGATATGACCTACATCTTAATGCTGTGTTTGGTTGGGAGATTTGGGAAGGGATTTAGAAAGGGAAAGGGAAAAGGTGTGTGAAACTATGTGAAATATAGGCATGATTTATTTACATTTCACTTACCTTTTCTATTTCCCTTTCCAAATCTCTCCCCAAATCCCCTAACCAAACACAGCATAAATGAATTTAAATCGCACAATACAAATTCTAAACACTATACTTAGTAGGTAGTTTTGTTGAATTTTTCACACACAATGTAAGTCTGCATATGCCTCTTCAATGCTCATAATAATAGGAGCCTCATATAATGATATTATCTAATTTGACACTCATCTCCTCTGAGATTTTTTTTAAAAAAAAAAACTATACTCAACTTCATATTTTTGATATAATTATACAAACTTTACTTTTAGTATGGTTAAAGCTATAAAAATTAATACTAATGGTATGTAGACACTAAAATAAAGAACAATAAATATACATTTTAGTAGAAATATATGATAATATCATTTTTTTCATTTATAAAACTAATGAAATACTGATAAAAAAAAGGCCTAGATATTATGTGAGTTAAAACTTTGAGAAAGATCAACATAATTATATCAAAAATGTAAAACTAATCAGCTTATTTGGTTTTGATTTTTAGAAAATTTTACATTTTATATTTTTATTTTTTGTTTTCCATTAATATTTTTGGGTAAACTACTAATAGGTCTTAATAGTTGGATTTAATTCCTATCAAGTCCTATTGAAAAAAATTCTTGGTAAAATTGTCGCTAAAAATAATGTTTGTGACAATTTTTTGCACATGTCGCTAAAAATGGACAATTAATGACATTTTTTGTCATGATTTTTATAAATTGCCGCTAAAACTTATAATTAGTGACTTTTTTATAACAAATTTTTCCTATAGGACCTATTAGACAATACGTCTACTTATTAGGACCTACACGTAAGTACTGCTTAAATTTTTTAAATAATTTATGCAATTTTTTTAGTCTTTAGACACACCTAACATAAATACATTTAAAAAGTATAATATTTGTAAAAAAAACTTTAAAAAATTCACTAAATGCTAAAAATACAAAAAAAAAAAAAAAAAAAAATTCAATATATTTTTTGTATTTTTGTGTATTTATTAATTTTTAAAAATATTTTTTTACAAATATTTTACTATTTAGATACATCTAAGTACTGCATCTAAAAAAATTAATTTTTTTTTAAAAATATTTACTAAAAACAAAAAAAAAAATTAAAAAATTCAATTTTCAAAAAATTGAATTCAAAAAATTAAAATCAAACCCATTAAATAGTATTTTTTTAAAAGAAATTTAAGATATGTAAATGTAATTTGCCTTAATTTTTTGTTTTTCACTTTTTTCTTTCTTCCTCTTCTCTGGAAGTTACAAAAGAGACCACTAGGCAAATGTTGGTAGTGAGTGGGAAGACTGTTTTTTTACTCAAAAGAGTCAAGCTTTGTCGAGTGAAAGAGTCAGCTCCAACGCAACATGTGTGGGTCAAACAATGGAGGTGGGCCCCCAGACAAAATATCTCGACAAAGAAAGGACCTCTCCAGGCCCATTTGGCCCGCACCAACATGGGGTATACAGGACCTAAAATTAATGTTGTACTATTGAGACAAATACACCTATTGATTCAATTTGATTTTTATTAGTTAAAATAACTGATTGTTTAGGAATAAATTATTTTTAAAATTTTTAATTTTTTATGAAAAGATATATCAAAAAGTAAAGAAATAACGCGAGTCAAAAAAATTTAAAAAGTATATTATAGTATCTCAAACAATCTCTAAAATTTATTATTTTTAAAAGATAACAAATATTCTAAAGTGATTGATGTCGAATATTGCTTCAAGACTACCAAAATATCCTCTCAAACAATGCACGTTCCTTCTCTTTTTATCTTCATTTATAGGAAAAAAAAAAAAAAAAAACTCCATAATTTGAAGTCACCTTATAATGGCCTTGTTTGGTAGGGCTTATTTTCAGCTTATTTCAGCTTTTAGCTTAATTTAAGCTATTTTGATGTGTTTAGTTTACCTTAATAATACAACTTATAACTTTTTATAAGTCAAAAATTAACTTATTTTTTGAGTGGGGGAGAAAAAACTTAATTTATAAGACAAAAATCAGCTTATGTTCACAGTTATAAGCTGTTAGGCTATAAATTATAATCACTTTTTCACAGATCTACTAAACGAGGCCAATGCAGTCTAATCCAATTACACCAATTGATTTCACATTGACACCTCTCTCTCTCTCTCCCCATTATGAATATGAACATGAAAAGGGGTCATGTTACATGGCATGTTTCTCTTCTCCAACAATAAAGGGCATATCATAATTTGTACCAAAAGAGTTAGGTTCATTGGTTCAAGTGGTCATGTTGGCACCTATTGTGGAGGTCCAAGTGGCTTTATGTGGTTGCTGACAACTTGTCGGCTAGGTGGAGGTTCTATGTCACCACTTCTAATTTGGACTTGGAGTGACGTGTTTAAATTTGGTTCGTCGGCAAGTATCATTATTTTCTATCACAAACCAGATCAAATTTCTCTTGAAATAAAATTAGATTGTACACTTGGTAAGGTAAGGACGGTGAGTAGATTGCACTTGATTTGACAATTGTTTTTAAATGAACTTTATGTGCTAGGAAAAAAAATATGAAGAAGAATCAAAGTTAAATAAGTTAATGTATTTCGTATTTTAAGTGAACGAAGAATAATTGAAATAGTTGACAAAAAAATATTGACTGTTTTTTGCCTTTTAACCACAACCAAAAATAAATAAATGAAGTGGGATTGGATCGGCTCTCATAGAGCACATTTTTTATGTTAAATGATGATGATAAAGCTGTTGGAAATACCACGAACTTGGTTCTAAGAGTCTGTAATATTCAACACAGTTAATATCAAAACACTTATAAAAAATAAAAATAAGGATAAATTATGTAAATAATCCTTATAGTTTACACGATGTGTCAATTTGGTTCATGTTATTTCAATTTGCTCGATTTTACCCCTTAATTTGACAAATTGTGTCATTCTAGTCTAATAAATAACGGTTATTAAATTTGGTGGACGAAAAATCTACACAATATGTCAATTTGGTCATACATTGTACAAGGACTAAATTGACACATAGTTTGACTTTCCGTCCACCAAACTTAACAACTATTATTTATTGGATTAAAATGATACAATCCGTTAAATTAAGAGACAAAAACGAGCAAATTGAAACAATATAGACTAAATTGACATATCGTATAAACTACGGGAACTATTTGTATAATTTACTCTAAAAATAATAAACAGTTAATCAAAGCCAAGTATGACCTTGATATTTATTTGTAATGCCTATGCATGGTAGACAAAAATGGTGACTAGCTATGACCTTGATAATTATTTACTAGCTAGTTGAACACTAGCAGTAGATACCATTAATAACTATGCAATTCACTTAATTAAGATCTTATTTGTCATAACTTAAAAAAATTAAAAAAGTTACTATTCTATTTAAGTCACATCATGTTATTTAAGTCACATCACTTCTCTATCACATCACTTCAAACTCAACCCATACCTAACTCATATTTCATAAAAAGTCAAAAAGTACACTTATTTACATCATTCCAAATAACCCCTAAGACTATGTTTGAATGATAGGAATCAAAGTGAAGGGATGATTCTTTGAAGAGATAAAAAATCTAATTTTAGCTTGACCTAATAAGGTGGCGTTGTGAGATATGGATAAATTCCATACCAAGCGTCGAATACTAGTGAAACAAGAGTCCTAAAAGAACGATGGTTACACAAATCCTACATGGATAAGTAGGCAAGTAATCTAAAAGAGGATTAACCCCCATGGGTTAGGGTATATGTGCATATAATAATCTCTTTATATTAAATCTAACTTTGGATTATTCTGGAAAGCGAGTTAAATGTCATTCCCCAACTTTTAACCTACTTCCTTCTCTCACAAAAAAGTCAAAAAAATAACTTTTAACCATCTTTCTAAAACAATCCTTAGGCGTTAGAGCGTTTCTGGCTGCCAAATCATCAACCAAATAACACTAACAATATCACAGCTTGTATCCAAACATGACTTAAAGGCCATGCTAAATAATAATAAAGGAAAAAGATTATTTTCTTTCAGCCATTTGGGTATTGATAAATCCAACTAGCCAACCATTTTTTTAAAAACCCATGGGAAGTCATTTTTTGCATAAATTTTTATTTTACTTTTATTTTCACATCTAAATATAAGAAAACTTGAGGGGCCCATGAAGTTCACCGGTCTTATTTCGATAATTCGAATTGTTCATTTTTTATGACTCATTAAGTAGAATATTCATATAAAAGTTAAGATGATTGGACATTGGTAGCTATATGTTTAAATCAAATTTATATTACAAAAAATAAATGATTATTTTTGAAATTATATTTGTCGTCCATATTTTTTAAAAAAAACAAATATGATTCAAATATATAGCTACTGATATCTAATCATCTTGATTTTTTACTCAACAAGTCCAAAAAAGTGAACTGTTCGGATCACTGAAATCAATTCTAAAACAGGTTTACCAAGTCCAAACTGTAAAGCCCCCAAATAAATGACATTTGATAATCAATGATCTCATCCATTAAAGCAATTCAATTTTGGTTAATCAAATCTCTAAATTCATATTTTATTCATGTAAGAGAGTTACAAAAAGATCCACATACATTACACATTCAAACTCTCCTAAGTTGAATCCATAGCATGTGTGACCATACAATAATGAGAATAAACAACAAAGAAATGCCTCACGGGTTACAAATTCCGAGACTCAAGCTTGATTACACAAAAGTGGTTAACTAACTCAAACAATTTTAGCCCTTGGCTTGTCAAAATAATCATAAAAGAAAAGATCCTCTTCCTCCAAAAGACTTTCCACGCCCTCAGCTAGGCAGATCACCACATCTTTTTTTGCACAAAACCCCAACTAGGGGTGAGCACAAAACCTAATAGAGGTATCTTCACAAAGTACATATGTTTAAACAGTCCGATATATATATAGAGGCGATGTTATGTCATGATTCAAAATCATAAACTTTGTTTCTTAAAAAAAAATCAAATGCCATGATCCTTTAAATAATTACTTAATCACCTTAATAAATTTCAAGATTTAAGACGAAGTGATAAATAGTGTCTACAAGTAAGCGCATTAAGTACTACCAAATCCTACCTTACCGGCATCTAATCGAAGGGCTTAGGTATCCATACGTGCTTGTTTCTGGTCTTATACTAAAGACACTTAGGCCAACTTAATTCTCAAACTACACCCCCTAACCGAATTTCCCATCATATTTATCGCAAAACATTTCAATAGCAATAATTATTTTCCCCAAGCAACATCACTATATTTTGAAACTACGTAAAAAATGAATTGAAATGCAATGATTAATTTCAATATACATGATCCCTTCACAATTCTCAACATTTGCTCAAGGAACGAAATATGATATTCAATATCTACATAGGTTTGTGCTCTAAATTAATATCAATTCTATACCCATGTGACATATGACATTATCTCATATTCACAATCAACATTCATCTTCATTTTCACAATCTAAACATATGCCCAACATGTTTTCATAAATTTCTCAACAACTCTCATCTCTTTCATGGGTATCTCAATAATACAAAAACGTGAGGAAGATTTTTTCAATTTTTTCAAGAGATTTAATAACAATTTCATGGATATTTCACAAATTTCCACTTTTTCCCCAATTTGCCCCAAAATCTAGGATTTGATCAAAAGAGGGGTTTTCCTTCATTTTCAAATATTTTTCTTGCATATACTTTCACATGGTTCATAGTTTCCAAAATAATTTATCTTGGACCCAAACATAAGAAGAAAATCATTTTCTTAACATTTTCTAGGCCCAACATTCTCAAAATCATAACAAAATGGACAAGACATGCTAAAATCATATATACGACTCAAACTTCCTACATTAAAGATTTGGAAAGAAAAGATGAAAGCTTTAAAATCAATGGCGTCGAAATCTGATCTCTACCGTATACAACATAGCCCTTGATGAGCTCTCTAAAATTAAAGAGTGTCTAGGGTCAAAATCTCAAAGAATATGGAGAGATCAAGGTATTAAATGAGGTGGGTGAAGGGTTTCTAGAGAGAGATGAGAGAAATGAGAGTGATCGTAAATATAGAGAGAGAGAGAGAGTAAAGTGAAAAGTGAAATAAAAGTGTGTAAGGGCTCAACTTTTAGGTGATTGGACATATTTTTTGGAGTAGACTGTGGATAGACTGCTCAAGCGAACAATCCTACACTCGAGCGATCAATTCAAATTCTAAAATTGCTCGAGCGAACTATCTTGAGGTCGAGTGAAAAATGCCAACTCCCAGAATGTCTCACCTCCTTTCAAAAGACCGCTCGAGCGATGAAACCTTCGCTCGAGTGAAGAATATATGTTCTTAAAAGTTCAAACTGCAAAACGAGATATTAGAAGATCGACGTTACCGCTCGAGCGACTGAAGTATTGCTCAAGTGGTCTCAATTCAGAACAGAGGCATAAGCTATCTCAATGCACTCCCATCAATCTTGAACTCACTCCAACACCTACAATTGCAAAACAACACCCAGGAACACTCTAGGATGTACTCGAATAACTCCAAAGAAAGAGTAGATAACAACATGAGACTCATTAGGTTCCAAAGTAGTAAGGATTATCAAAAGAAATGGAAATTCTAAATTGAAACACTGAATTCGTTTTAAAAGAACTTGGGACGTCACACAAACACTCTCCTAAATTGAGATAACGATTTATGAGAAACCAAATCTTTATTTTTTATTTTTAGAAATGCAAATAAGAGACGTAACTGTTGGAAGTGGAGCTCAAAATGATTCACATTATCAAGATGAAGTGCACCATCACCATGGAAAGAAACAAAGTAGTAAAGATGGCAAACATGTGCATTATAAGCAATGCCCACTTATCACTTATAGTACCATCCATGTGCGTTTGTATGATCTCCTAGTTGACACTAATTTTAATATTTTGACATTCATATAAAACTTTTACTTTCATCTATAAATTAATGAGGTAGTTCTCACTTCTAATGTTGCATATAAAGATGTCAAAAAAATATAAAGCACAACTACTTCACAAAATAACAATTTTCTTCACTTTTTGTATATAGATTCACATTCTAGTCTTTATTAAGTTTAAGTGAGATGACTTATGCATAGGATCTTTTGTTTTTTAAAAATTTTGTTTTTCTATTTGAATACATTTCAAATTATAGGATCGTATCTTAAAATTTTTATATTTTGAGATTCTCATAAAATTATATATTTAGAAGTGTATTGGAGACAAAGTGATAAATTTTGAAAATAGAGAATCCGTAACTATCTTTTGAACACGCAAAACATTTTTAATGGTATTGTTTTATGCTTGTTCACCCCATGTGAGAGCAGAAGAACATGCCTCATTATAATGTTAAATTTGACTTGTATCAATATAATGTAAAATTCGAAAAATACTAGTGGCATCTATGATGTCTTGTCTTCATTCAATTGTTATCAAATTCTTGTATTCATTTGATTTTTTTTTTTTTAATTTTGAGTTTTTTTTTAATCTTGTATTCATGAAACCCCACCTTTTATTTCAAACACCCAACCACCTCATAGCGTTTTTGCTCCTACTATGTGTCCTTCATGTTCCTTCCTACATAATCCTATCCAATGGGTCATTGAGGTATCTCTCTCTACTTTATGATAAAATCTGTTACAGATGTCATTTTCGGAGTATGGCAAGGTTTATCCGACCAAAGTATTTTTCATATTTGGAATTCGTTAAATTGAGGCTATTAAATTTGTTGAGAATATATTACATGCATGTGTACAAACATTATTATCAATTAAAACAAGGAAAATGTTTGAGGGTTACAATTTTTGTGACCACAATAGCTCAAAATTGTCAAAACGACGTCGTTTTAGGTGTAAAATATGCCAAAACGACGTCGTTTTGATAATTTTGAACCATTGTGGTCACAAAAATTGTGACCCTCTAACATTGTTGTTAAAACAAACAGTCCTAGAATGGAGGGGCATCTAATCCAATGTGTTTTCTTGAAGCTTGTAGCCTAACTTTAGACTTTGGGGACAAAAAAGAAATAACTCCTTTATGAAATGTTACAGTTACTATAATATATAATTGTATATAATTTAAAATGGGTTGTATTCTAGGTTCGTTGTGTCTTTGCAGTTGGTCGTTTTTTCAGGTAGGGTCGGTTGGTTCAAAGAATTTGGTCTCATCGTTTGTTGGACCTATTTACTTTACCTTTATTATAGTTTCTATTATTTATTTATTTATGTCATAATCAATGACACATTTCCAATCTACTTTTAGTGTCATTTTCTACAAACACCTAATTGCTGTGAATGTTTCTATAGTATGCAAATATGACTCTTTGAAATCTTGATTCAATCCATGTCAGCAGCATGATTAAGCATAACACATAACAGTAATATTACATATTCGAAAATTTTATTTAAAATTTTAAAAATATCAATGTGTAATTCTTAATGAGCCCTTTTGACTTTAGATAAAATTCTTGACAAAAATTTTGAATAAGTAATTTTATTCAACACATACAGGTGTTATCCAATGTACAATATTCTTATAACTATGTAGTTTAGACAGAAAAATGTTAGAAATTTCAAAAAATTTATCAAATTTTTTACCAAATTTAAAATTTGATAAATCTTTTGGAATGTCTAATATTACTCATTTAGATATGATCAGTTAGATATACTTTAACTTTTATCTTGCATAAGAAGAATCTATTTCTGCAATTTAAGTGTATGACTTTAAGATCACGAAAGAGTAACTTTATCTATACACCATGATCGATCATTTTAATAGTATAAATCATACAAGCCTCTAGTTAAATATAATTTTCATACCAAAAAAACTCGATTAAATAATGTAACAATGACATTATTATAACTATAATTCTGAGTATTTCAATTTGTGATGAAAGAACTGTAAAAAAAAATTATAAAAATTATGTTTATATATCATATAGTCTAGACCATGCCATTTGTATATAATATAATTAGCACCTCTATTATGGGTAAGCCACTAGTTCATTTAAATAGTAATACAGATTAAAACCCATATTTTATTGGGCAAGCTTTTGAGCTATACCGACTTGTTTGGAAGATTAAATTATTGTTAATAAGAGAAAAATAATGATTGGTGGGTTTGAGTTCTTGTTTTTTTGCTTCCCTTTTTGAAGCGATAACTGCTCCGAATTACCACTACTACTATTCCGGTGGAGTTTGATATTTTAAAAATGTCAAATTTAAATCAATTTTATCATTTGTTGTGTGGTATGTGTAAAATAACTGATGTATTATTATTGATTGTATTGATGTTGTGTATTGATTTGTATGTTACAAGCTATTATATAGGAGAGGTGTGAGGTAAGTGAGTGGTGGTAGTGGATGGTAGTGGAGGTGGTGGGTGGTAGTGGAGATGGTAAGTGTGTTAGGTTTAGTGGGGTGGATGTAGTGGGTTAGGTTAGTGGGTTAGGTTTAGTGTACATTAACAGCCCCCCTCAAACTCAAGGAGGATAGGAACTAACCAACTTGAGTTTGAAGAGAGGAACAAAACAAGAAAATACATAAAAATAAAAGAGGATAAGAGACACTGTATGGTCGTGTCAGACCATTGGTGAAGACACTGGATGGTGGTGTCATAACGTTGTAGAGGACACTGTATGGAATGGCGTAGAACGACTTCCACCTCAAGAGAAGGAGGTATGAGCTGGCAACTCTCCCTTCTCTTCACGTTGTTGCCATTGTTGACACTCACCCTCACCATTAAAGAATGTAGAAATTGTGTGGGTTTGTTTCCTCTCTCTCTCTCTCTCTCTCACATCTTTGTGTACAAATAGAGACGGGAGGGAGAAGATGAATGTATCAGAAAAAGGAAGAGTTGTGAGAAGTTTATGAGAGCTTTGAGTTGAGTAGAGAGAGTGAGATACTCCTCCTCCTCCGTTTTGTATTTTTGCTCTGTTTTAGTGAAAATTCTCATTTCTGCTCCGTAGACGTAGGCATTGGACCGAACCGGTATTCACAAAAGCCCTCTGTGTGTGTGTGATAAAAAAAAAAAAAAAAAAAAAAAAAAGTCAAACCGATTTACAGCTTTGCACACCCGTTATTTTATTCCTCTCCGGATCCACACCGATCATAATTTTACACAAAAAAAAAAAAAAAAAAAAAAAAAAAAACACCAACAAAAACAAACAAACAAACCAACCACACAATGGCACACCAACCCTTCTCTTATTTTATTCATCTCGGAACAGACCCCGCTTCACATGTTTTTACACAAAACAAAAAAAAAAAAAAAAAAAAAAAAAAAAAAAAAAAATAAACAGTTTAAGCTGCCAAACACGCATTACAAAAATCCGATATCCATATGAATTAACAAAAAAAAAAAACAAAAAAAACAGAACCACAACAAACACAAAACAAATAACAAAACAAAACAACCACATCCCCCGGGCATTCCTCGTTCTTCTCACTCTTGCCGCCGGGTCTCTTCTTTTTGCTCCGTCTGGACGGCCCTTGACCGGTGTTGCCTCCGTGTTTCCCACTCCACTCGGCACGATCACTACTCCCTGCTCCTCCACTGCAGCATATGGCGGACCCTCCAAATCGGAACATCACGGTGGCCTTCCGCTTCAGCTCCTTGTTTTCTGCCCTTAGCACGCTTATCTCGCTCGCGACATCCTTATACATGCGTTGGTAGCAAAGCCAGCTCTGGGAGTTAATTGCTGCCACCTCATTTGTCCTACTCTGCAGCCGGTCGAGCTTAAGTTTGTTGGAACTCGCCAGTCCATTGGACTCCACACACATGCCGTTCAAGTATTACGTGATTAAGCCCCACATCCGTTTGCACTGCCCATTTGTTTTTGCTCCCACCACGCATCGGAAAGTTCAACGGAGCATAACCCAGTGGTGTTTGGTTGAGGGTTTCACGGGACACCGCACCAGTTCTCATCTCCTGTGGACTCGTGAGATCGGGAAAGAGAGTGAGCAGACCCGAACTACGCCGTACAACGCACCAGAATAAACGCCAAACATTTCTCCTCTCGTCACAGAGTGTGTACGATTCCCTCTCTCTCCAGCACAACAGAACTCTATCCCAAACATCGTTACAGCCTCTCTCATACTCAGCAACTCATAACGGCACAATTACTTACGAGCTTTCTCTTCAGTTCTATATTCAGACCTACCTGTCCTACACAGCGACACTCAGCTCCAGTTCTGGTTAAATAGCCGAAGAACAGGCACGAACCACGATGCATACAGCGCCAGCATCACCTTACAAGCCGAGAGAACACAAGACCATGGCGACCATAACTCTTCCATTACGGAGCAGTCCTTTGAATGCAACCTCGGAGACGCTTTGAAATGGCGCAAGACACCTGTATTGAGAGTGTCGTGAGACCAACCTCTGTTTAGAGAGGCCTACGAACTTCTTGATGGGCACTTCACACAATTATATGTCATTAACAATCGGCATATCCTTTATTTCACTGCGACATCAACCACCGACTATCTAACACAACACTCAGTAGCTGTCGTCCGTAATCTACCATCTGCACGCAGCCACCGCGCCGAAATCCGTCAAGCTTTATCAAATCCCTCTTGTATGATAACCTCAAATAGGTTTCATTCTTCACACCTATTTGAGTTTGAGGGGCGGCGGTGATATACCTAACGACCAGTATCATGTTTCAACAACCTGCTCATGTGGCGCCTACTCCCATAGTCGCCCCTTCGGTACAAGTAGCCACCACCCAAGCCTGCGCAACCTATCACGGCGTCCGCAACAAATGAACACAACCCAAATAAAACTGTACTAGCATAAGGCAAACAGGTACCAATCTGGACAACAATTCGCAACACAAAATAGTAAGTTTGCAAATCAAACACGACGGTACACGACATTTGACCCCGTAAACTGTCTATTGCACTAACCCAGATTCGCAGTACCACATGACCCCGAAAACTGTCCTGCAAATCCAAACGGATCGACAATCGACACCCGACAACTGTCTTCTCCAACGGTCCGACATGACCCCGTAAACTGCTCTTCTAAATCGTATCCGACAGACCCCGTAAAAACTGTCTGCTACAAACGGTACGCGAGAGTGGACCACCCAGTAAAATGTTCTGCATGACAACGGTCCCGACACGACCATACCGTGTCTCCTATGCCTGTTTTCGCTTTTCTTATATAATCAGTTTAACTTTTCTGTTTTGTTACTCTAAATTCTAAACTCAAGTTGGTTCAGTTCCTATCCTCCTTGACGTTTGAAAGGAAGGGGCTGTTTAATGTACATAAACCATTAACCCACCCTAAATCCTAATCTCCAACTACATCCACCCTCACTAAACCTAACCAACACACTTACATCTCCTACACCACCCACCACCTCCAACTTACCAATCATTACCACCACTCATACTCACCAACCCTCAAAACCTATATAATAGCTTGTAACATACAAATCAATACACAACATCTAATACAATCAATTAATAAGTACATCAGTTTAATTTTTACACCATTACCCACAAACAAATGATAAAATTGATTTAACACCCTCTGACAATTTTAAACATATCAAACTCCGAGCCGGAATAAGTATTTAGTAAGGTAATTCCGGCCCAGCAGTTTATCCGCTTCCAAAAAGAGGAAGCATAAACAAAATACAACAAACAAAGAAACTCAACCCACCAATCATTAATTTTTCTCTTTTAACAATAATTTAATCTTCCATTTTTTATTAACAAGTAAAAAAAAAAAAAAAAAAAAAAAAAAAAAATCAACCATTTACAGCTTTGCACACACCCGTATTTTATTCCTCTCCGGGATCCACTCCGATCATAATTTTACACAAAAAAAAAAAACAAAAAAAAAAAAAAAAAAAAAAAACAACAAACAAAAACCACACATGGCCACACCAACCCTTCTTTATTTTTATTCATCTCCGAGAACAACCCCGCTCACATTTTTTTACAAAACAAAAAAAAAAAAAAAAAAAAAAAAAAAAAAAAACCAAACAAAAAAAAAAAAAAAAAAAAACAAAAACAAAAACAAACAAAAACACAAACACAAAAATAACAACAAAACAACCACATCCCCCGCCGGGATTTTTCTTCTCACTCTCCGCCGGTCTCTTCTTTTGCCTCCGTCTGACGGCCTTGACGGTGGTTGCCTCCGTGTTTCCCATCTCCACTGGGCCGATCACTATCCCTGCTCCTCCACTGCAGCATATGGCGGCCTCCAAATCGGACATCACGGTGCCTTCCGCTTCAGCTCCTTGTTTTCTGCCCTTAGCACGCTTATCTCTGCTCGCGCATCCTTATACATGCGTTGGGAGAGAGCCAGCTGAGGGTTTAATTGTGCACCTCATTTGCCTACTCTGCAGCCGGTGCGACAAGTTTGTGACCGCCGTCATGGAATCACAACATGCCTTCAAAGTATACTGATTTAGCCTCCACATCCGTTTGCACTGCCATTTTTTTGCTCCACCGATGCACGGAAATGTTCAACGGAGCAAACCAGTGGTGTTTGGTTGAGGTTCACGGGACACCGCACCGAGTTCTCTCTCCTGTGGACTCGTTGAGATCGGGAAAGAGAGTGAGCAGCCCACGGACGACGAAGCCATTTTCTCTCGCAACAGAGTGTTACAGACTCTCTCTCTCAGCACAACAGTGTACAGCCCTCTCTCTCAGCACAACGCAGATTCTTCAGAGGTTTCTCTCGTTTCTTGTCTCAGCCTCTGCCTCGGCCTCAGCTCCGTCTTGGTATAATAGGGCCGTGAGCATGTGTTGAAAATAGTTCTCCCTAGCCTAGTCAGGGGTGTACCCCGAAGCCCGCCTAGACTCATATATCAGCCTGCGTGGCTCTCATCCATTATTTTTCAGCTAAATCATTCTGGTCAATCTCAATTCCATCTCTCTTATTTACCTCCATTTCGCTTCTATACAATAGGCCAGTATTTTTTGTTATTTTGGTGATAGGTTTACCATTTTTTGAATAGTTTAGTGTGAATGTCTTAGAAGACATTTTTGTTTTCTTTAATTCCTCGCTATTCCTTTGTTTTTATTGTTTGATTTTTTGTTGATACTGTTTCAAATTCATATCTATCTTTTCGATTTTTTTTTTTCTCCTGTGCTTCAATTTTTGTTTTTGTTTTTGTTTATTGAGTTTTTGTATGGCTCGAGTAAGAGTGCGCGCGATGCGCGTGGGCTGCCTCGGCATTTAACCAAGACGGAGCTGAGGCCGAGGCAAGAGGCTGATAGACAAGAAACTGAGAGAAACCTCTGAAGATTGCGTTGTGTCTGGGACGAAGAGGACGCGCTCCTGTGATCACTTTGGATTGATGCAGAACGTAAATTTAGAGAGAGCATGTGATAAATTCTACTTGGTTGCGAGTGATGAATTAGTGTTATATCGCCTCGTGACCCGTGGGCTGCTCACTCTTCTAGTGTAAACACGATACCCTCAACGACCGTCCTAACAGTAGTAGTAGTGATACTGGGATGGAGCTTTTTTATTTGTGTTGTCTATTATGGAAAGATGTGCGATAGCAGGGTAGAGTAGTGCAACCAGTGAGCACATTTTATACTCAGAAACTTTGGTGTTGGTCGTTGAATTTCCGATTGCGAGATCTTGGGTGAGCTGCTATTATAGAGCTAAAAAAGATGCGCTGATGCCAACGGCACATAGTAGCGAGGCGGTAAGTCAGTATACTTTGAGGCATGTGTGGAGTCCATGACGGCGGTCACAAAACTTGTCGCACCGGCCTCTCGCCGAGATAGGTGACTTAGTTAATCGCAGATGTGGCTTAGTTGTTTACTCCATAAGCTAAAATATCTTCTAGTGCTGGAAATTTTCTCCCCTGCCATCCATCACTAATGTCTATATTGTGCGAATAATATATAGCTAGATTTATCATCGAGCAGAATGAAGCGTGTTTTGTAAGGCAAGTAAACAAGGGAGCTGAAGACGGTAAGGCACCGTGATGTTCCGATTTGGAGGGCCGCCAATGTCTGCAGATGGTAGGGCAGGGGAGTAGTGATCCGCCGTCAGTGGAGTTGGACGCACGGAAGTTTGTCTACATGCTTCCTGTCTCATATATAATGGCTCCGGTGTTCAGCGAAATCGTGTAGTGCTATATTTAAGATGTACAAAATGTATGTACATCCTCGTCCCAGAGTTTAATCAGTGACGTGAGCAAGAACGAACTCACCGCCTGGGGGATTGTGTGGTTTGGTGATTTTAGTATATAATATATGTGGTAGTTTATTTGTGTGTTTGATATGTTTTCGATTTATGATATTTGATTGTTTCATTTTTATCAACTGAGGTTTGGAACTTGTTTTTCACAAGCCTTTTGTTTCCGATGAAGTAAGGAATCGAACTGACAAGAATTTTGGAGAATAGTTCAATAATTATTGGGAAACTGGTTCTTCTTTGTATACTTCTTGGTTTTTTTTTTATTTGTTTTCTCTATTAAGTTTTTGTGTTTGTGTGCTCAAATATATAATATGGCGCTAGAAGCTCGAGCGGGTATAGATTTCTTCGTGCGACTCGATAATTAGATTTGATAGGAGTGAAGTGGGTTTGGTCGTTCTCAATTGATGTGAGCTCTATTTTGCACATATCTGATTGTTAATTTTATCATTTATTTTTGTTGTTATATGATTTTTGTCCTTTTTGTTAGTTTTCTTCCTTTGTGATAGAATTATTGATCTGGGACGTGCAGAGATCCGCACGTAGAGTGATAAAAAATACGTGAGAATTCCATTTTTAATAAATCTCAAATCAGTTGCTACGTGTTTGAGTTGGGTAAAAAAAGTAGGGCCAAACTTGTTGCGGGGTTAGCTCTCAATTCAGATTTCCAAAATTTCTCGGGCAATTCAAACAATTACTCACCAAAGAGTCAATACTCGGAGAAAATGCACACTCGAATGGGGACATGGCCTTCGACTCAGTTGAATGAAGATCTATAAGAATGCTGTCAGGACTCGGCAATTTGAGAAACACCCGGCGGATTTTCCGGCTGGAACTGTTAGTTGCTGAGATCGGGAGCTGGAGAAGGGAAATGCTTTCAGTTCTTGGAAACTTGGAGGCTAATCGATTCGGAATGTTGATGTTGGAGAGCGCGCAGATGCGAGCGGATCGCTGTGCGAGGAATGTGCGAGCTCCTCCGGGAGAGGATAGCCGGCGAGTGTCGCCGTGGTTTGAAATCGACGCTAGGCAACGGTTGAAGTCGAGGAGTTGTCCGGGCGGCTGGAAGCGCAGGAAATCCGTGTAGTTAGCAAGGCACCAGATCCCGAGCAATCGGCTGGTGGTTTTGGGA